>WBMZ01009883.1:0-87353 GCA_013400975.1 Atrichornis clamosus
GCCCGCAGGAGCAGCCGCGCGGCCATGGCGGGTGCGGGCAGGGACGGCCCCGCCCCGCTGGTTCCGGGCGGAAGCGCTGCAGGCCGAGGGCGGCGGAACCGGGTCCGGGCACTGCGGCTGCTGCCGGGCACCCCCGGCCCCGGGGGCAGGAGCGGGTCAGCTGCAGCGCCGGGGCTCCCGGCTCGGGCCTTCGGGGTGTTTCGGCTTGGGACCCTCAAACCGGGTGCCCGCCAGCCCTCGGGGCGCGGGAGAGCCCGGGAGGGCCGGGACAGCCCCGCGGTGTGACCGAGCAGCTCGCAGCGGGGCCCGGGACAGCCCCGCGGTGTGACCGAGCAGCTCGCAGCGGGGCCCGGGACAGCCCCGCGGTGTGACCGAGCAGCTCGCAGCGGGGCCCGGGGCTGGGGCGCTCGCCGAACGTGCCCCACGGGCGGCCTCTCAGGTCGCGGCGTTCTAAAATCTCGTTTGAGTTTCATTCCTCTCACGGAAACTGCGGAAAAAACAGAAACTCTTCAACATCTTTTCAGTGTTAGAGAGTCAAGGCATTACTTTATTCTGGCCAGGATGTGAAACAGAAATAATTTCATCCACACATGCCCCGGTTGTGCAGTGAAAAGCATTCCAGCACACGTGACCCCGCCCTGGTCACGTGACCCCCCCACCTGGGCAAAGGCGCGCAAACCCTTTAAAAAAATTGGTAAGTTTTATCATTTCCAACATTCCCACGTGCAAGACAAAGTCCGGTTTTGTGCCCCCAGAGGAAGCTTTATTTTTGACTATTGGCTATACAATTCTCTTACAATCTCTCAACCCTCATTTGCAGCATCAGAGTTCATACAGTACACCTTCAGCATAAAGATCATGGTATAAAACTCATGAAGATGCAGAAAATGTGCAAAGCAGGCCTGGCCCTTTGTATCGTCTTTCACTAAAAGACAAAGGCACACGATTCAACATTCATGGTAAGAAAATATGCACAGCCAACGCCCCAAATTGCCCATGGGGTCACATAACACAATAAACAAAGCTCAGAAAAAACACGTGCCACAGCCACCTGCAGAGAAGCCAAGGAAGCAGGTGCAGCAGCCTGTACAGCAGTGCAACAGCCACACAACGCCGAGACCACACCGTGTAACGCCACAGCACAGGAAATGTATGAGAGCTGCATTTCTTCAGGCACTTGAAGCACTGACACCAAAATCATCAGGACTTCTCAGCCGATGCTCCCCGAATCCCCTGTCCTTACCAGGGCACTGCTCCACCGCCCCCGACCTGCTGTGTGCAGCCCCCAGCACAGCCCTGGGCCTGTTCTGTGGCCTCTGTGCTGCAGTGAGCGAAGACAGCGCTGAAACAGAGCACGGGGCCTGCTCTTCTGCAGCCGCTGCAGATCATCATCTCTTCAGCCCTCTGTGCACCTCTAGAGCCCAAAAAGGGCTCTGCACAGTGGTCTAGGTCCAGCTGTTCTAGGGAAGATGCCCTTTGAAGCAGTGTTGTGGGTCATTGCCCCTTCTCTCGCACACTGGCACTGTGTGCCGTGCAGGGGCACAAAGCCACCAGCACCCCCTCAGCACCCCTGCAAACAGTGGTGGCTCATGAGGCTGAGCAGGGGATGTTTAAACTGACCCCGGTACCAGGGGGCACCAGGCTGGCTCCCCATACCCACCACTCACACTGACACCAGCGCCACAGGGGACGGCAGCCTGCAGTGGCTGTCACATGCCCACCTCCTGCTTTGGAGCTGTTCAGGCTACTGCTACTACTCACTCCAAAGACTAATAGTTTAGATGAAACCTCAAATAAATTATCTTAAAATAATATTAAACAATGGTTTGGGAGTGGGGATTTTTTTGCGAGAGTTTTATTAAAGATACTACATCAATATCTTGTACTCCATTGTATTTTCATTACTCACAGACTGACTTGCTTAAAAATGTATTTTATAGAAAAACATCTGCAAAATTAAACCTAAAAAAAATACATATTACACACCTCTGGACAATCTGCATGTTAGCAAAGAATTCCTTTTATTATTCAATCTGAACATGTACTTAAACAAGGAACACACTCATGAAACAGGACACACGCCTTGATTATGGCACACCTCAAACTACTTGGACTAAAGGAAAACTAGTGCAATCATTTAATTGCATCTAACAACAGAACAATAAAAATGATTTTTTATTCCTCTGTTTTTGTATTCTTTTTTCCAAACCCATTCCATTTGTTCTCTTTCCACCACAACCTCCAGTGGTTAGTCCCAGAGATCACTGTCCTTACACTGCATGAAGCAAACTTCCCATGGGCTGGTCCATGTTTACACAGAAGCATGCAAAGGAGGATACTGCAGTATTTGCAATGCAAATCTATTAAATACGTTATAACTGAACAAGGTGTCCCTTTAACACTGCAATTCTAGAGCCTTTATCGGTGGTGGAAGTTTCCAGTGTATTAATTATAAAACAGCATACAATTCAGAAACAGAAACAAGGAATTTTGCAAATTGTTTGTGTTTTCAACCACTAAATCCTTCCAAGAGCTGTGTCTAGCGCCGATACCAAAGCCAGCTGTTGAGTAGCCAGAAAGCTACAGTAATTGAATACATGATCATTTCCCTTTTAGCACGCTCTTTGTTTTCTTCTTCCAGAAGTTGTAGACGGCGATTAAGTTTGATTATCTAAAAACAAATAAAGGCTTTTAATATTTCATTAAAAGCTGCCAGACTTTCTAGAATCTTCTGAATAACCACGTAAAGTTAGTATCTCAAACAAATGGATGTTAAACAGTTGATAATTTGACTTTCTGTCTTCAATCAGCAGGGATCACTAATAAGTAGGAACAGAAATGGGGTCAGATTCTCCAGATTCCCAGAACAATACCTGATATGAGGTCAGTCCAGCAGGGGCACAGAGAGGATCCCCTGCCTTACCTGTTGTGGATACCTTTATAGTCACAGAAAAAACCTCTTCCCCCATTTTACCACTACAGCTTTGTGCTAATATTGTCAACTACTGTGCCTTACATACCTGTCTTCTTAAGGAAGCAGCATCTACAACTGTCATGTCATCTGGTGTTCCCTCAAGCGTTGTATCGAAGTTGGAGAGACCATATCTATCAAATAAAGAAGATGGCTCAGCTGTCTCAGCCACACAAAGATTAGCAAGTACCATATTTTGTCAACATTCTAGTAGATGTATATTTTGGTGATGATGGAGAGAAGAATTGTAATTTTTTTTTGCAGCTGTTACAGAGTTGTATTTCAATAGGATCCTAACTGAGTAAAGCACTAACACAAAAAGTTGGTAAGTGCTTGACTGAATTCGGGTTGATTGCTCTCCACACTAAAATACTTTTGAAGATTCTCCACACAGACAGACTTCTTGCTGACACATGTTTCCTCAAAAGACTGTTTCCAGTTATTTAACTGATTCATGAAATCTGGACATTGCCTGACCTAAAGTACCAAAGTTGCAACAAACCTAGGAATAGACTAGAAATAACCAGAGACATGGAAAGTGTCTTATGCTCAGTACCTACTTAGATACCCTACAGGGACACTTACTGAGATTTGGAACCTCAGTCACATTAATCTCAGTATTTTAGGCAGAGAATCTGGCAAACAGAGCCCAGTGCAGAGTCACTCACTGCTTGCTGAACTTTGTGTGCATTAGAAAGTTTCTTCCAGGGCACTCTCAGTTTTCTTAATGCAGCAATTCAGAGACAGCATTATTCCAACTCCAGGACAAGTTAATTAAATGCAGAACATTTATTATCAGTTGGAAAGTGGCAAAAAGTCTACAGAGTTTTGCATTTTGATCATCCAAGTGCTATCTTAACCAGATTCATTTCCAACAACTAACAGGTAAAAGCAGTTGCTGATCCTCCACCTATTACTGAGCTTCTCATCCTCTACCTTAAAACCTCAGTTGCCAGTATTAGCTCCCTTGATTTGCTTTCTCATTAGGACCCACAAACAACTGCTGCAAACAGCTTAGGAAAGGGAACAAAATAATGTCAAGGCTACCAAATTCATAACAAATACACCTAAAAGAATGTTTAGCATTTAATGACAGTTAATGGTCAGCTTCGACTAACAAGAATATGAGTAGAATTCCTGGAGCTTGCAGAATGCACTTAAGTGCAGAAACTACTTCTGCACTGCAGTTCTGTCATCGCTTTCAGGAAACTTCTGCAGAATGCCCTCAGCTCAGGCAGCCTTCCTTCTCCCAACAGACAAATTGTAAAGTTTCCATGTATCACTGTTCATCATACTTTGTTTCTAAATAAGAATTGCTGTGTCTAGATGGGAGTTGCACTAGTCTGGACTTCGATAACGATGAGATCCTTTGCAAAAAAATAAATCAAGTTTTCCTTACTCTACAGGTCTTATGCAAGCCAGAGATCTGATGAGGGTCTTTTTGTAGCCATGTTTGCATTCGTAGATGGTAAGAAAATTAGACAATTCAGCCAGATCTCCAGCACAGTTGTCCCTCACCATTTCCGCAGAAAGGCAGGGAGGCTCAGCATTTCAGTGAGATGCACGTGCCTGCCTCCCAGGTCAGGTCACTTTAATATAAAGTCACAGTGTATCACTGCTGCTCTACCGGTTTCGAAACCATTCCAAGTATTAAATCGAGGGGTTAGCAGCAAGAAATCCCTTGAGATATCTCTTGGACCTTTTAAGAAACTGAATTCCTGAGTTAGAGCAGAATCACCTGCTTGAATCCAGTTTCTATTTAAGCACAAATCTAACCTCCATTTCAATGAAAACGCTGAAGTCTAAATGGCAAATGGGAAAAATGGATGTGAAAGGACTAACTTTTTTCCCATCACCCTGACGGTGAGATTATGTGTCAATCTTGTATCCAGTCCTAGTGAACCGAAGTCAGTCTGCCGAGACAAACAGCAGTGAAAAGGCGTCCAGCTACACCTCGCTATCAGTCACAGGCATGTGACTGAGAGCGCCTGCAAATTAGGTGATGTAAGGCCAAATTTTCTAGCAAGCTGACTTAAATAGCAAATACTTGAACTACACTGCTAATGTCATTTAAGAGCCCCCTCTCATGCATTAGCCTGAATTCTGCAGCACGTTGTGTCTATTACACAACCGAGATCTGTGCAGGTGACCTGCATGGGTAAGGAATAGAGGCCTGAAATATCTCAAGAGTTGAGAGGGAGCATAAAAATTAGCATTGTGTTTTAAAATAAGGTTACTAGAAAGAGGGAAACAGAAATCTGAATTTTAGAATTTAAATTAGTGGATCATGACTAACAAAAAAATACTCTTTACCTGGTGTTGTCATGATGAGGGTTAGAAGAAGTGGTAGCAGCTGACCCACCACGTAACATTGGCCTACAGCAGGTTTTTGCAGATTGAAAGCACAAGACAGAAACAGGAAATGACAGAGATAAGAGGTAAAACACACAGAACAAAGGAGCATCAAAATACTTCCAGATATATTATATAATGTTTCAGTATAACTTATTTATTTTGTTGTAAATTGCACTTTCATATTTCTCTTATTCAAATTTAATAAACACTGAATGTTTTTGCAGCTAAGAGACATAAGCAAATTTTTGTTGATACAGCTTCATTTATGAAAGGCAAACTATTGGGAATAGAGATTTGGGTGGATATTATCAGCCTTATAAAACAACCATGGGAAACTTCAGGTTAAAAAAAAAATCTAAAACTAAAATCTCACCCAACAACAATGGGAAAACAAAAAATATATCTACACAATATCTACATAATATATCTATACTTATAAAAACCCTTTAAATCACCCTCTCCTCCCTCTAGGGAAAGGGGAGACATGTCTTTTCTGTATTCATGCACGCTAGATGTAATTCAGAAAACCTGGGCTAGTAGCCTAAGGACCACGTATATTCTGAAGAGAGGTAGGTAGATCCCTACAGGAAGAAGTGACTACAAGCTTCAAGCAGATAGTATGAACATCCTTATAAGTGTTGCTCTTTTCCTTTGCTATCTGGGCTGAGAGGAAGAAAAGGTAGAAGCTTTTTAAATTCTGCAACTATATAATACACATGAAGTTTGCAATGAGAAGTTACTGTACTGCAGTTCACAGAAGATGTGAGTACCAGCAGTACCTTCTGATCAAGCTGGCACTACGCGTTTTCAGTGCCTCTGGTAACGGGGCATTAGTGCTCCACATCACGGATGTGGAACAAACTCTGCAGGAGCCTGAAATCTTTTTTCAATCTCTTTCATTTTCCCAATGCCAACTGGAGACACTTGTACCGTGCATTTAACCCACCAATACAGCAGGCTGTAAAACTAAAGACAATCTAGGTATGAAGATCTTCACAGCAGGTCCATGTAGGAGGCAGAGCTTTGGTGCCAAGGTGGCTGGGAGAACACTGTGGCCTGACCTGAAAGCCAGCCAGAACGATGCAAAAATATCACAACCACTAATTTTACTTAAAAGCATCAGGATCTAGCAGCCTTGGCAAACTCTGCTACCTGATGCACTACTTATTAGGGCTAGGTCCTACTCTAGTTAGAACTGTAAATGCATATCACAATGTTCTCTCTAGTATGAGATAAGCCAGCGTGATGTGTTTTACAGAACAGAAAGCCCCATTTCCAATACATACAATAAAAGAATATTCTTACCTAACTGTATGAAGTCTTGCAGAAAGTTATCAAAAAAAGGTATTCCTAATCAGATAAATAATTCAGATAGTCTAAAGTCCTGTCTGATAGAAGCTACAACTAAATACTTTGAGACAGTGTAAGAAATCGAGCAAACAGCAGCTGTGGGCACAGGTCACAGAATGTTTCTCTGAGAACATTAGTCACCTGTAACTAACTGGCACATATGTGAATGCCAGAGTGCCAGTATCCAGCAGGCACTTCCCACACCATCCAACACAGGACATTTGGATTTTGTGTAATGAGAACAATAGTCTCTAGTGCTCTCTAAATTCAGCCTAATTTTTTGGCAAACGAAGTTTTGCAGCTGTTGTAGAATTAATCCATACTAATTCACACTAGCCTTCCCAAGGAAAGCTACAGGCTTGGAGACAATTGAGGGCTACAGCAAGGCACTAACCCAGAGCCCTCTGGGATCTGTGCCAGTCAGGAACTTAACTAAAGACAAGTCTTTAATCCCACTTCCCTACACAGCACGGCCATTAAGAAGCTGCGCAAGATTTCTTCCTTTTCTTACAGTTCACATTTTATTTTGTGGACCCCAAAGGAATACCACAACATTCCCCCACCTCTTCTACACATCTACCTGCTTGGTTTTTTATATCAACAGCAAGTGGATTATATAGATCACAGTGGCCTCATAACTGAGATCTTAACCCCAAAATCAGCAGCAAGTTTTTTGGTAAATACAGAATGCACAAGTATAATATAGGCAAGCTATTAAAAGCATGGCTTTCTTTAAAAAAAGTGTACATTAGAACTTTGAATTTTCTGGCTACTTTGCCGATGCCATCCTAAAGATTAGCGCACGATCAGAAGAGGCCATAATTCCAAGATCCTGTGTACTCCCTAAAAATACAGCAGCAGCCTCAAACCTGAAGGGAATGCACAGGAATACAATTTAATAACAGTGGGAAAACAGGCAGTAAGGCAATGACCAACTCAGTCTGGCCTGTCTTCCACTGCCCCACAGTGATGATGCAACCCTGAGCACATGGTCTGGGAGGAAACAAGGGATGGACAATCTAAGTACGTGGGACCAACTTCCATGGTTCCTGTGCCTGCACACAGGGAACTGGGGCCAGCACAGAGTCTTTGCTCAGCAGAGGCAGCAGCTGTGTTCATCTCTCACTGTCCTTTAAAACACCTCTGGAAGCCTCAGCAAGGCCATAAGAATGGGCAGTAGGACTAAAGGGACAGTTCTGGACATGAACTGGGTAAGCTTCTAAAGACAGACAGGACAGTGACTGGACCCAACTGCTCTCCTTGCTTGTCTCAGAGCTGCAAGCAGCTACTCCAGTACAGCAAGAGCCCACCCAGCCTCCTGCACATGTGCAGACCCATTGCATTTTCTCCTGAACTATAATACCCCAGACCAAAGTCAAGTGTAGCCCGCTTTGATGGTCTCAACTTGCTTCCCATTTTATTTCTACAATGAAAAATATCATTAACTTTCTCAGTATAAAAAGTGATCTTATAACACCTCAGGATACAATTATGTGGGTAAAGTCTGTCATTTAAAAAGAACTGTGGCTTTCCAGAAAGGGATATCCTAAAGAAAAGAAATAATAAACTGCCATGCTTTTTCATCCCAAATAAAAAGGTACGGACCCAAGAGATGGAGAATAGTTTAGATAAAGTACAGATTTCAAGAGAACTCTATATAGATATGAAATTGTCTTTTTTTTCCTGCATTTAAGACATCACTAAAATCTCAAATGCATGGAGTTTTTTGGGGGCTTGCTTGTTTGGCTGGTTTGGTTTCACATTTTTTTCTGCTGCCTAGAGCATAAAAGACCGGTCTTTATAGGACACTAGGTGTAGGCCCTAAAGTCATTTGACACAAATTGAAACAGAAAAATGGTTAGAACTAGAAAACCAAACTGACCTATTGTCCTTGTCCAAGCTGAGGGAAATGCAAGAGTAAACAGTGATCATTAAATTGTTGCTCATTGAAATAACCCATTATGTGAGCAGTGCTGGCTGAACTAGGCATAACTCATTACCTGTAGCAGTACAATCAGCACCTACCGTTAGCAGTTTTAGTAGATTGGAAAATGTTTGGAGAAAAAAAAAAAGACAAGCTATGAAACAAGCTAAAAATATTTCCAGTGAGTAACACACAGCCAGATCTTGTTAACTTTAAAAGATCTCTTCTAGTATTAAGCATAAAATGTTAAAATAGATAAGGCTTTGAGATAGAAAGCACGTTACACAGAGCAAAAGAACAGAGTGCAGGTTTGGAGCAATTTAAAATGAACAATATTTTGCAACCATGCAAGTGGATCATCCAAATTTCACATTCCTACGCCAGCTGTAATGGTGGGTGTCTAAACACCCACCCACAAAGAAAATACACTTTCACCTTATTGAGAAGTTCATTATTTTGGCACCTATTTGTCCGTAGGTGACTAGAAACAGGTTTCCCCATTCCTTCTATGCAGGTTAGTAAGAACACCTCAAAAATTAACTCAAATCAGGATGAGTAATGCACCTTTTGAAGTATTCAGAACCCTAGAAATTTTCTGATAATTGAAGTAAGTTGAAAGTGTACGTATGCATGTGTATTTGTTTTCCAGAATCCAAGAAAACATGGGCAAGAACATGCGTAACAGAAGCCAGGAATAAAACCTGTTAGCTTCACTGCAGACTGGGAAAAGGGCTACAATTTCAATCTATATTTTAACAAGGACTACTCTTGGCACAGGATCCATAAATGCTACTGTTCATAGACACTACAATTCCTCCTTATCTGGGAGCTTTAATTTGGTAAAACAAATTTGTAATTCCATCTAGTTTTAATACTGATAAGGAAAAAAAGGTATTGATGCCCAACTGTTGATAGACATCAAAATTTCAACAGATACAGCTGACATTTCATAGGGTTAATTAATTCATCAGTTAAGCACCCAACTTGCAGAATTTCAAGGGGAACTGTGCAGCTAATTTTGTTTGTTTTTCTGAGTCCCAGTATAAGAACACAAAGGCCAGCAAGACTGGAGTTCTCTACAATTCAGGAATGTTAATATGGGCATTTATATATTGTCAGGTCAGCAAACAAGGTGAGCTACAGGAGGTGCCAGTTTGGAAGGTGACTGCAAACACACAGACATTCACAGTAAGATTGGCTTGATAGTCACATTTCATTACCAAAACAACTAGAAAGCAAATAATTTAAACTTCACACTACACACAGGAAGTGTGCTGCTGGGATATTAGCAGGGGCACATGGCAAATTTCAAAGAACTTGCTAGCACAGGCCACAATGAAGGGCTGCAGGAGAAAGGAGCAGTTCCTCCTCGTGTTCCTACCAATTATTTCGTCTAATTCAACCTCGTGGCAAGCCCCAGAGGTCTGAGCTAACCCTGCACTAGAGACTGTGTGCAACTGTTACCTGACCTTCTGTGCTAACATACAATTAAAATGAAAATTGCTTTAGGTAAATTAGCATTGCCATTATTAGTGTGTTTAAATGTTTCTCTAGTGTTGTAGAGTTCTTGTAACACTCACAAGTCCAAGGATACACCAAGTGGGCACACCTCCACGGAGGAGAATGGAAACATTACAGTGACTGCCATGAGGCTTGTTCTGGCTCATTACTCTCAAAGGGCAGGTTATCATAAAATCAGAGAACAAGAATCAGAGGAGCAACCAGCTCTCAGTGTTCCCTGCCTTTCTTGCCCTCAGCATCCAAAGTGGCCACCATCAACCATGTGTACACCAGAGAGAACTATTCCCAATATAAACCAAAACAGTCTCAAGTCTTGACACATTATCAAAAGCAGCATCTACAATGCCTTGCATAATATTCTACCCTGTTTCTGCACATTTGGTTTAATGCTTTATGACAACATCAACCCAATCTTATTGATTTGCACCACTGCTCACCAACAAGAAAAGCAGAAGATGAGGCTTGCAAATTTGCAGGCTCAGGGTCAAGTATTAATTGCAGAAAACATTGATAATCTCAGAATATCAAAACCCCTTGCAGTCACAGACTAACCCTTCCTATTCAGATTTTTATTTGGAAGGAAACCAAACAATCCTATATTTGAAACAGAAGCATTTTGAAATGTGAATTTTGGACATTTAAATTGCTATGAATAGTGAAAGCAAAGGAAAGCAAAAGCAAATAATTTCATCTCATTGTTTTGTAAACAGAAACCAAACTCCACTAAAAAGGAGAAAAGAAAACAAAAGCAGCAAAAGCTGGCAGAACCAGTGACAACCAATCACCTGCGGTTTTCATCCAGCACATCCAAGACCTGCTGGTAAGCCCTACGAGTGGAAGACTGGATAAACGACAAAATGCCCCGAGCAGAGTAAAGATTAGTTCCATCTTCAGGTAACATATTGGGAGGACAGACACGAGCCTGTTGCAGTGATGGTGTCACACTGTTTGTACAAGCACAGTAAATGAAGAGAGAAACACTACAGTCAGATTTTAAATTTAAAAAAGCTTTTCAGATAGACCCCGTTCCAAAATGCTTATTGCTTGCTTTTGGTTTGCCCTTCTCCCACCGCTGTGAGGTAACACTCCCAAATTCGAGTAGTGTAGGGATTACGAGCTACATTGACACATGTCCTCCTCAGAGACAAACACAAGTAGTAACCCAAGGACACAGTTTTGATCTGTTATACAAGTTAGTTTTAGAAAATGCTTGTACAGCTAAACCTGTACCTGTTGAAGTCAGCATTCAAGTCCCCCCTGACATCAATGAGACAAGTGTTTTTACAAGCATTGGCATTTTAAGAAAATCCTACACATAATCTCTTTTCAAAACACAAGCCTTTTTCAAAAAGGAGAATCTCACACAGAATCCCTTCCACAAAATTTTTTGAAGCTGTGACAAAAGATCAAGACAGTATTTTGATTTTAACGTGAACAAGATTAAAGGTAACTGCAACAAATTCCAAAAGTAGTACAAAATTCATATTCCAGTGACAACAAATTACACAATGTAACTCACTGACTGTGATGCAAAAAATATTATTTAAAATATGCAGGACTGAAATTCAAACATGGCCATTTGGATTATACAAAACTTGTCTATCAGAGAGAAATTAGTTTTGATAAACTGCCTATGATCTACTTGTATTTCTTTACATTCAAACTGACTTTATTCACATTTTCCTGCACACATCAAGACTTTTTTTTTTTAACCTGGAAACTTTAATTAAAGGTAAGATGCTTTTTTAATAGGAAGTAATTTGTGTTAACTTAATTATAAATATTAACACACATGCATTGCAAGTACAAGCCACTGTACCCTTTAAATCTTGATTTAGTTTTTCTTCCTGGATTAGCACCCATAATTCAACACATTCCCTTGCCACTTTTGCTTTGCTACAGCAGCTTTTGGATTTAGAATGTCAATCTTTTTGACCTTGGCATTTTAATAAAACGTTAGTGGCTGAGTAGCTGGAAGTTGGTTTGATACTTGGATAATCTCTGGCTGGGTCAGAATTCTGTGGATACTCTTACTTGGAACAGAGCTGCTCTGCAACTGGCTGGCACCAGATCACAAAACTGAGTAAGAAAAAGGTTCCATCGAATAGACTGATCCAAAGGATGTTACACGAATGTCACTTCACCCACAGCAGAGTTCAGCCCCACTGTGCCTAAAAGGACATTCAAAGACTGCAGCAACTGGTGCTTTGCTGTTACTGGTCACTGTTTATTACCTAAACTGCAGACATCTGTCCATGCTGCCATAGAACGCATTTCAATAAATATCTGGACGCTTCTTTACAGCTTTTAATCTTCTCCAACACTTGTAGAACCCACCTTTCTTCTATATTTATGATGACTTCTACTTTGTAATCAATGGTAGTGGTCACACCCACACATTTTACTCTTGAATTGCACTAGAAATGCCAATATTCACTTGAAAAATATTGAGAAGCAGGGGCAAGTATCAAAACATGGCCACTAAAGTGAATTTATGAGAATTTTTACTCCTTATGGATTTGCTGGCTTGAAGCAAATGAGGGAAGAGCTTAAGGCTTGAATTCATAGTATGTTTTGCATTAAAAGTAATTTTTCCTGTTCATAACTTCAGAGATGTACAGAGTAGGGTGAAAGACAACTTAAAAAAAAAAGGTAGCAAACAGTATTTAGACATACTGGAAACCAGAAGACATTGTGGAATTCCTGCAGCCAAGAATGGTGTTACGTAAATAACATAGTAATGATATTTGCACACAAATACTTCTACAGGTACTAGAAAAATTTTTAAAAAAACCAATACCAAACAAACATCAAAACCAAAACAACAAAAAAACCCAGTTTAACTAAAACTGTACAAAATCATCTGGAATTAAGTTACGTGTGCTTATTAAACTCAAAGTGTATATAACAAGGAAAAATCAAAAATGAAAAAATGAGAATAATTCTGTGAAGGGCACAAAGGCCATGACTGGGGGATGTGGAGAAAAGCCAAATTTTTCTTCTATCTTCCTTTTTCAGGATTTGAAATTACTGTCCTGTAAACATCTGGTACTCCTTTGGACTATGCTAGAGACCATGGAGAAGAAATATTATAGAGCAATTATCTGATATACAAATCAGCGCAGATGACATAAGAAAAAAATACCACACATAAGGAAAATTCTCTAATATTTAGTATGAGCACTTGTCATTAGACATTGTTGCCATCCCCCTCCTCACCTTCATTTCTAGTTAAATGGTCTTAGCTCTATGTATAACTTTATTTCTCATTTCTGAAAAGAATCCATACATATAGCTCCAGCCACTTATTTTATCACTCCCTGGTTACAAACACCAGTCAATTCCAGAGCTTGGAAGCAAATCAAACAACATGGAATTACAGACATTACTATGAAAGAGCACAGTAACGTTCTGCTACATGCAGAGTTTTTAGCTTAGCAGTAATCTCCCCATAACCTTCTCAAAGCATTTGTGATATACACAGGCTTTATTTCAGAGACCTCTCTGACTTGCAGTTCTGGAAATATCCAATGAGGTAAACAGATTTAACTAATTAAGGTTACTTTAAATTCAAGCACATAGACAGATTGTATTTTCATTAAAGATGTGCACACCATCACCTTTTCCTCCATGACTTACATGAAGAACAGAATTTCTCAAACTGTGAAACTGAACTGTCTAGAGATGTGTTTCTCTAAAGAAAAGGCTGGAGCAGGAAAAAAAAAATTAAGTGCTGCTCACTTTTCCATGTACTCTTGGTGGTTTGGTGACTTCCAATACAGAAGTGGAATCCCTGCATTCAGCATTGGCTGGCAATGACCAACAAAAAGCTTTGTTTCTCCAGCTATACAAAACCAGCCAAAGAACAAAGAGTCAAACAAACTAGAGCTATTTTGAAATTTAATTTTTTTTACTGTCCCTTTTATTGTCTGTCAGGTATTTTTCCCAATGCTCTTTACAGAGGGAAACAATTTAGCCAAGTTTGAGAAACCCTGAAGCAAAATTAGAAACCACACATTCAGTGTAGCAAAGGCTGTTTCAAATTTTGTATTCTAAACTACAAGTACTTAGAATATTAGTATTGCAGAGAGCTACATAATTAAACACACTCTTGATTGTCATATACCAGGTAACATTTAGGCTTACGTGCAATCCTTAGTCGAAAGAGGTGACTGGAACCGGGGCATTTTATTTCTTGGGACAGTATCTGATCTGTGCCACCTTGAACAATAATTGTAATCTCTTAAGTAAGCATTCTTATAGATAGAGGGATTGTAATTTAGAGAGCTGTCATTATTGCTATACAGTTATTGTACCAGCAGGTATTTGTTAGTCTCAGGTTTTCTAAGAGCATTAGAGAATTACTGTCTTTAGTGAAGCCCAACTGATAAAAAATTCTCAGAACTCTCTGCACGCAATTGGATGACAAAAAGAGAGACAACAGAAGAGAAACAACTACTTGTGCCATGTCAAGAACACTGTGATAGGGAACCCAGCCAACTCTCACTTGCATTTAACAATCTATTCCAAAATGTTTAATTTTGTGACTTCGTAAGTCACAATTTCAAAAGTCACAAAGTCAACGTACTGGAATTTCACACAGTACATCTGAATATTTTGTCCAAGGAGGACAACAGTGGCCTAGATTAAAACTTGAGAATTGTAGTTCTATTCAGAAAACAAAGGTTTTAAAAGGCAGTGCTCCACGTGCCTCTTCAATGGAGTCCTCATCACAGTATCTGAGCAGACTATGATGTGCACTTCCTTTTCTGTTTGATAATGTGAACCAGACTCACACAAGCACAAAAATTAAGAGCTGATCTTTGTCAAGGTAGAGCACCACATCATTTGTTGCTGCAGAAGTGAACTATTTTTTCAGACAACACTGGATATAAGAACTTTAGGAGCAGCTAGTTTCTTGTATTTTTGTACCACTGGAAAAATTAGTATTTCCAGATGATAAAGAAATTTCAAGGTGATATAAATGAGGCAACAGGTGTACAATTACGTTTCCTGTAGTGCAAAGAATAGTTTTACATGAAACTGGCCTCTTTTTTTCCAGTTTACACTGTATATCCCGTGGGCTTAAATTGTGATGAAACAAGAGCCAAGAGGTTCCTTCTTCACCAAGTATAGAGGGCCTGCCTTCCTGCATTTGTGGGAGCCACACAGGTTCCACTGTGAACATGGCGTTTTTTCAATCTGAACTCCCAGAACATTCTCCTGAGAGTTAGCCTGGTACCGTCACATTCTCCACTTGGAGACTGACAAAACCCAGATGAGGGAGAAATGTGGGGCCCAGCATCATAGAGTGCCATAGCATGTTCAAAGTGATTTCTTTTTTTGGATCATATTAAGTCAGAAGAAGCAATTATGAGAGGAAGATGCAATTTCTAGGGACTGCCGTGATTTCAAAGCTGATGATCTAACACTAGACACAGCATAACTTCTGTCATGAGAAAACAAGCACTTGGGAGGACAGGAGAAAAATGAAATTCTACTAAAATATGTTTTCTGCAGGTCAGCAAGTGTGTAGTGCTGTGGTGAACAAGGATATCTTCCACATGGGCAGCAGAGAATGTGGATACAGAAGGCTCAATATCAGCTAGCTGTTAGTTTTCATACAAGCAAGAGAAGAGATCCTGGATCAATCAAAAAGATACAATGGATAGTGCTTGGCATTGGAAGTTTGATTTGACAGACCTTATCAAACACTAGCATGGGCATCAAGACAGAAAAACTAATATCCAGGTGTGTCATAATTTCCTGGTTTTTGTAAATGATAAAGCAAGTAATGCCAGCTGCCAGTTACATGTTCCTGGATCACAGCCTTCTAAAATTTACAGAATTCCAGGTGCTTATTGTATTGCTAAGCCTCTGAAGGATTGATGGTAGGTAAAAAAACTGACAGCAAATAATATTCAGACCATTTAAAACCAGCAATTCCATATTTAACTACTGAGTGACAGCAAAGCACACGGGTGAGTTTTACAGACTTAGGATTTTCAGATTCAAGAAGCCCAGACATATGTGAGAAATCTGACAGTCAGAGCTGATCTTACTATTTTCTCAGATGACTGGCTGGGCAGACATGGCCCATGACTTCTGGAAGACTAAACTAACATGGGGAGCAAGCGTAAAGCAATTTCAAAAAATGGCAAGAATTTCTATCTCATCTGTTTTCCCTGTAAGTGCAATACAGCAAAGGCTGGCAAAGCAGAGCCAGCAGCATCCAAGGGATAAAGGTTTCCACAAGCAGCTCCCATCACACGAAGACTGTCTACTCCAGCATGTACCATGTCCAAGCTACCAGACGGGCAAGAGAAAGCCATTCCTGAAGTGACATTCTAGTGTGCCCGGTCCAACAGGACATTACTGGGTACCAGACACCAAGGGAACCTGGACACCCAGGAGGCTGATGGAACACTTAGAGAATGAGCTGACCAGGAGCTTAAAGACGTGAGGCTAGTTTTGCTGGCTCAGTGAACATGTACGGCTCTGCAGACCTGAGTACCTAAACACGTGCAATCTATAAACTTGCATGAACCTGAAGTCTGATTAAGTAAGAGCACTTGCATGAAGACCTGCAGGAAGAAAAGGAGAATTTTAACGTGTCTGGAACATGCATCAGAGTACACGTCACCAGTTTCAGCCAAGCTAACGTAGTACCTCCTAATGCTCTGCTGTAAATAGAAGAAAACAGGCATTTCTGGGACATAATTCACTTGATCTACTTACGACTAAAAATAGGTAGACCCTAAGTAGGTTATGCACTTATTTCCCTCTAGTTACTAAAAATTAAGTTTATGGTGATTCAGCAATAGTGTTATACAGTCTACATTGGGACAGATGAATCCCATCTTTTAAGTCTTAAATCTAAAATCTTTTCTAAGGTAAGTATTCCTTATGGCAGCTGTATTAAAATGCATATATAAAGGATTCCTAAGTGTTACATTTCAAAACCAGTTATTTCCAGGTGGAAAGATGCTGTCACTCAGAATAAACCATGATTAATCAAAGACTATCATATCTAATCAAAATTTACAGACATGTATGTCTTCAGAAGGCACCCTAAGAACTGCTGCCTTGGATGGTAACAATCGATGAAATTTCCAATTCTAAATGCTCCTGGACATTTTGGCCAGAAAAGATTAAGATACATACTCACAGATTCCAATAAATGAAGTACAGTGACACCAAAGAAAAATTACTCATTCTAATATTTATGAGGAAAAAAAAAATTGCTTCTTCTATGAATGAAAATCATTGCAATATCAACAGTTAGAGAACTGAGAACATTTTGATGCGCAAAGAACTCCATTTCCTTATAATTCAGGGGAAAAAAAATATTATACCAATTCAGAAAACTGAAAAATCTCCTGAAATAACAATTCATGGTAACTGGTGAAACCAACTGTGAGCCCATAAACACTCCCACCCATCCACTGCAAGAAAATACTTCAAAACTGAGTCACCTCACCAAACAAAATCCATAGACATTTAAAAAAATTCTGCTGTTATAGTAGTTAAAATTACGTACCACATAATAAAATTATGACAACATACAAAATATTAGTTGGAAAAAGCAAAGAACAAGGAGATAAGGAACAAAGGAGATGTGTAACAAAGCTCTAGTAGTGTCCCTGCAGCCTGTTGCTGTACTCACATGGAATCATTCCGGGCCAGCTGCCCGTTCTGCCGTGTGGCATTTTCACTCATGGAACGTTCTCTCTTCAGTCTTCCCACAGAGCGGACCTGCATCAAAGGGAGAAAAAGACACATAAAAGACAGAGAGTTCCACGACACAATGCTATGCATTGGAGGTTTGTAAGTCAGATCTGCCCTCAGATACAAAGGCACATTTTCATGGGTTTCACAGTGATTAGGAGGAAAACAACTGATGACAGGATCTGATGCTGGTACATGTAAACCAGCTCCAAACTTACTGCAGTCCTGTTGTTATCTATCCATGTGATCTGATGTCAAAATTACGAACCAACAGATTTTTGAATATTCTCTGAAGATACTCTGATTCTCCCTCATGGGGGTTATTCAAAAGCTGTCTGGACACAATCCTGAGTAACATGCTCTAGGATGACCCTGCTTGAGGGAGACTGGACTGGATGCCCTCCAGTGGTCTCTTCCAGCCTTACCCATTCTGAGATTACTTCCTATCACCAGAGATAAGCATATTTCTATTCTCTTTTACATCTATACCATAGGCAGCTTCATAAATACTTTTCCATTTTTAAGGTGTCATTTACCATCATTCACCTGGATGCCAGTGTTATACCAATCTTTGAAGTTGGTTTTCAGAGTTTTGTTAAAACTCATTAATTCTACGTGGTGTTATATCATCTGGCTATGAAGTCCAGAGATTAACTATATACATTAAAAGAATCTTAGTTTTTTCTGATAATCTGTAAACCAAAAAACCCTTGCAGTTTCCTCTTCATCAAAAGGGGTTTTTTATTAAAAGTATTTTAAGTAGTTCTAATTACGGCTTTATTGTTTTAAGTACTGAGTAAGCTTGCTGAGCATGGCAATCCCAGGCCATCTGCCACTTCAAAGTCTCATCAGAACTACCATAGTGCTAATAAAAATATGTTTATGTTTTCCCAACATCTGTCAGCATCAACTTGATCTGCACTACAGTAGAGAAATCATTGGTCTTCCCACTTTCTTTAGTAGAATGCTTCTCATCTAAGGAAAAAGCAAAATAAGTACTGGCCTCTTCACTTTGAGGTGTCTGCTGTGGAGGTTTTTCTAGGTCCAAAAAATCTAGCGGTCGGTCAGTAAGAGAAATAACACGGGGAGGAGTTTTCAGTGCCAGTGGTTTGAATGGAGTAGATTGAAGAATGTCAAGGTCTGCTGGTCTGGAAAATGGAATGTCTTCACTATTACCTGCAAGAACATCAGTTGTCAATAGAAAGCAAACTCTTCTGAGGCCTGAGGGCCAATGCTAAAATTCAAAAAGACATCACAGCGGTTACTTCTCCTGCTTCTGCCAAATAATGAAGTATAAACTTCTTTGGTAGGTCTTGTACATTAAAATCTATTGTTATAGTGCTCATAAAGACCACATTAATTGACACTTACTCAAGCAGTTTCTCTGAGAACAATGATCCTGAGTAACCCTGAGCCACATCAACTGTTACTGCAAGTGAGAGCACTCAAGACATAATCCTATTAGTGGAGCATTTGACTGGGGATGTCAAAGCACAAAATATATGCAAGTCACAGGTTTTGCAAATTTTAAGACCTTCAGCAGTTCCAGATCTGTCACTGTAAAACCCATGACCACAAATACTAAAGTAATATCGATAGAGTCTACCCATAACAGACAGGTTCTTAACATAGTTAGCATTCTGATTAAAATCAAACACATTTTGCATGACAAATATATAGAGTACATCCCTAAAACTTGTTATAGTTACTTTAGCTTACAGTTTGTTAATAAAAATCAGGTGTAAATCAATAAACATTACATTTTTTCCTCCAGAAATGCTACAATAAGATGAAATGTCAGCAATTAAACCTTCTGTTCATAATTAATTCATTAGCTGTCTCCATTATAAGAAGCACCAAAACTATTCATGAAATATATTCAGAGCTTAAGAAACTTCACAAGTCAAAGAGCTTTAACTGTTTGAACACCAGAAAGCATTTTACAGGTTGTTCTTTTAAAAAATGATGTATCAATATATAATTTTTCCATCCAGAAATTTGGGGAACTAATGTAAGTTTTCACCTGTGAGATGCAGACATACCTGCCACTACAATCCGCTCTGGCACCTGCATAGTTACACTGGCATTTGGAAATCCTTCTTGGATGCCCTTGTCAAGGTCAGCATTTTGAGGAGCTACTTTGAGTTTCTCCGGGACCCTCATGCGCTGGCTGATGCCTTCGGTGTATTCCATTTCATACTGAAGGCGGTTCATTTCTGCCATCTCGGCAGCTGGAGAGGGGAATGCGGCCCCACTCATCCTGCCAAGAGGAAACCAACACCTCTAAGAGCACTACAGGAAACCAGCAGGAAGCATGTAAAGGAAACTGATTTGTTCTGATCACTAGGCAAGTGGGAGATCCTAGCTGAAGAGTCTTATTTAAAGAAACAAGTTATGCAGTAAAATTCATAGGAAGTGTAGTCACAAAGTGTTGAGAGGTGCAGGCAATGAAAGAACAAAGTGATGCTGTAGACAATACTCAAATTGAGGATCCTCAAATCAAGCCATGACAAAAAAAAAGCCAAGACCAAAACAAAACAACCTAGAAATTTTGCAGGTAAGGTACTATTCCTGCACAGGCTGGCAGAAAAAGAAACACAAACAAACCAACACATCAAAGAAGTGGTAGGCTTGATAGGAAATCTGTTCAGTATTGGCGAGGAATCTAAATCTAAATGATTGATTTGCATTTACACAAATCCAATGCACTGTTATTTGAGAAAATGGCTGAAGTCTCCCAAAACAGCATGTTGAAGTAGGGGAATGACAGAAAAGACTCAGCCTGGGCAGCAGCCTCCTGCTCCCTGTCAGTCACACAGATCTCACCCCATCTTACAAGGACAAAGTTCCTTATCAACAGCCTGTCAAAGCAGCTTGAGAACTGAGTATATTCATAACCCCTCCCAAATGCAGCAATTCTGTAAACTTCTCACTTCTGTGTTTTTCTGTAAATTAAAATCTTACTTTTGCAGAACTGATACAAGATTAGGGGAAGAGAGAACAGGACTTTATTTAAACTTAAAAGTGTTTGCCAATACTTCACAGATACATTTTCCTAGAAAAGGAGTGGGATTTCAAATGAAGAAATGGGGGAGTTTCCTGGAAACTGGGCTGTGAGAATCTTACTCATGTAATTGCTGGGAGTTGTGTCAAAGACCAAGGTAACTGCAGGTTTGAAGTTAGACTTAAGGTCGAGAGAAAAAGAAATCCTAGAGCTGCACTTGGAGGTGGGCTCGAAAGGGACCTCAGATAGCTGGGAGAAGTTGTTCACCTGGAAAATGGCCCGTGGACCTTGCTGATGGCTCAGACTGAGATCATGGTTAAGGGCTCAGTTAAGAGACACCCTGAAAACTGCATTTGGAGTAGGGCTTCGAAGGGGCTCCCAGAGGAAGCAGTGAGCTGCAAGGAACTGGTTGTGGGAAACTTCTCATCCAGGCAAAGGCTGGGGGCCTTGTCAACAGCTCTCACTGAGATGATGGTTACTTTTAGGGTTAGGATTGGAAAAAAGTTTCTAGACATGTACGTACATACACAACAATATAAATATAGTTTTCCTGGCAAACCTGCCTATGGGAAGCATGGAAATCCTTTAGGGAACAACTTAAGCAACAACATTAAGTGAACTAACCTACTCCAGCAAAAAGGCAGGTTTTGCCACTAGAATTGCAACTCCATTCTTTTACTATTTTTGGCAACAAGGCTACGTCTGTTGCTGTGTGTGTGCTTTCCTGAGCTGAACATGCAGGACTCCGCGAGCAAAACGCCTCTGAGCAGAGCAGCCACAGGCAGGTGAGACAGCCCACGAGCCCTTGCTCCCACCATCACACACAAGCAATACTTTCCACATTTATCGATAAACCCTTCAACTAACAGTAACCTTCAGACAACAGAGAGAAGCGCCCAGAAGGATCTGGATTGTGCAACATGTGAATGCACACACTGACTATATCCAAGATGTGATCCACCTGGCAGTCCATCCTGGGATGCTCAGTGTTATTTTCAAGACTTCCTATCACCACAGATCAAACTGAAGTATGTCATTAATCTCAAAGTGTCACTGGAGCAGAATGGCTGATCAAGGGGCAGGCAAGAAGGTCACTATGTAACGTTAAAGAAGGTAAATGTAAACTTAAAAAAAAAATTAGTTATAAAGGAAATACCTGAAGTGCTGCAGATTTAATCCATCTGTATTAATTCTCACTGTTTGCATCAAGCAAAAGAAAGTGAAACAACGCATTTCATTAGATATGTCATTAGAAATAAACACTTTATAGCAGTTCAAGAGGTGCTTAAGCATCCCTGTCACGTCAAAATTTTTAACCTTTCATATAGAGCTCTATCATCCCCATCCTTTGATTTTACAAGCTGGATTTGTCCCTCTTGCAAGACATCGGCTAGATCACCATTTACATGAACAAAATACAGTCTTCTGAGATTTCCACATTCCAAAAGGTGCTTTTCATTTTAAAACATTGTCTGTGATCAGTAAAGCATTTCCAGATCTAATAAAAATTGTAACTTCAATAAAGAGACGAAATTTTAAGAACTTACAGTGCCCAGAATACTGACTGGCAACAGCTTTAAGCACTTATTGCTCACATGACTTGACAAAAGGTGTTGCACTGCTTGCTCATTTTCTCATTTTGAAATACTTGGGCGGCTCTAATTTTAGTGATTGAGAATCCCTGCCCTGCAGCAGTGCTTGCACCACAGCTTCCCTACAGCTTGGCATGGCTTTTGCGCACAAGTCTGCACAACAACTGCTTTCCAGTTGCAAGGTAAAACACAAAACCAGACAGCAGTAGAACAGTCACTTTATAAAGTATTTATAAACTAAATAGCACTGTGTGGGTTTAGCTGTACTTGCCAAGGTCCTACAGATAAAATACCTCAATATCTTCCTACTCCTGTCTACTTCTTGTCTACTCTGTGTCTCTGAGAATTGGATTTGCTGTCAAAGTGATTTCAATTTTTACAACAGAACAGCAAAACAAGGAACAGTGAGATCTCAGCAACAGATAAAAGACTTTAATGAAGCTTGTGAATAAAACAAAGTTATGTTTTCTGTAATGTCCTTGTTATAAAGGCATTTTACAGAAAGCATTAATAATAAATTAGGGAAATTGAGGATTTAAAAACTGATATTCACAGAACTAAGTAGCTCTTAAAGAAGCATGATAATAAAAAAGAAATCTGAGAATGATAAGACAATAAAAATACAATCACAAATGAAGGATAAATAGACAGAGAACAGCTGAACTATAAATGAACATCAGTGGCATTTAATGGAAGACAGAAAGGAAGGAGGAAATCCAAAGGAGGGTAAGGCAGGAGAGAGCAAGAGGTTATAGAAGGTGAACTGAAAGTTCAGAAAGACACAGAGGTACCTCCTTCTCCCTCTCCTAAAGAAGAACATCAACAGAAGAGATGAGGATGAAGTGATGCATACAAATGTGAGGGAAGGCTGGCAGCATTCTGGCCATAATCAGATATTGGCCATATCTGTGCTGCAACTGGGAATGTTCTGCACAGCGTGGAACCCCTGATATAATAACATGAGCTCTGGTAACACTATAGCTCTGCCAGCACTGAGATCAGAGGAGGTCTTACAAGCCAGACCAAACTGTAGCTTCTCCAGCTCCATTACTGTTTGCTCCTGATGCCGCTACTTCACAGGTCTGTGTGCATGTGCGCATTAGCTACAAAGTGTTCCTTTGGCAAGAGTCCAGATATCCTTTGACAAATAAAAAGGGGAAGAGGGAGACTTAGAGCAAAGTTAAGGATACAAATTAAGTACCCAAAGGACGCTGGGGCCCTAGAACTGTCAGAATATGTATCACTGAGGCAGTGTGGATCAGAGGCTGTGAGCTAACAACGCAAAACAGAACAATCTGAGGGAAAGGAGCACCAGGTGTAGGCTAAACATCGACGGCTGTTCTGCAAAGTAGAGTTACAGGTGCTGAACTTTTAAAATACACTCTCCTCTCCTTAGCACTGGGATAGTATCAACAGAATACATCTATTACACACGAGCAAGCCTGTGTGATCACAAAACACTAAAGGCTGCATTCTTTCAAGTTTGTTTTACTCCAGCTGGAGACTTTAACATAAAATACTTCTTTTTTTTAATAGAAAAAAAAATACCGCAGAACATTAGGAGAAGAAAAACGTCACTCTGACAACCATTTTTCTGAAATACCCAAATATTCACTGCGCTGTGGCGGCATTAAGAGCATTCGGCAACGGACGGGGTGTAGGGTGTTTCCTTCCCCTTAAGGTGGTCGTCAGGCAGGGTCAGCCGCTCATGTCCGAGGGAATTGGGGAACGGGGCGCTCAGGAGCGCTCAAGAGCCCGCGGCCTCGGTGCTTCGCCTCGTCCTCGGGAGGATCGAGCCCCCAGCACAGGCGCCCGGGGCCGCTGCCGACCACCCCCCCAGCCCCAGCTGCAGCAGCCGCTGCGAGCGGCGCTTGTCCCGCTACCGAAACGCTCCCACGCGCCGGCAACGCCGACCTGGGAACGCCGAGCGTGCGGCACCGGGCAGCGACCCCCGGCCCCGGGCAGAGCCCGCGGCGGGGCGGGGAGCGGTGCCGGCAGCCGGGAGCGGGACGGGCCCTGAGGGGGGCCGCAGCTGAGCGGACACATGGCCACGGGGAGCGGGGCACACGCGGACCGAGGGGTCTCCGGCTGAGAGCGCGGGGAAGGGCCGGCTCCGGCCCGCTGACAGGCCGAGCCTCCCGGGCGGAGCTGGGGTCGCTGCCGCCGGGCCCCGGCAGTCCATACTCACCCTGAGCGGCAGGAAGAGGCCACACAGCGCTGCCAGCCCGGCCCGGCCGGGAGCGCGTCAGGCACCGCAGCACCGCGCCCGCACCGCGCTCCGCGGGTCAGCCGCCAACCGCGGCCTGCGCGTCCCCATCGGGCTTCCGTGAGGGCCGCCCGTCATGTGACCGAGCCGGGCGGAAGCGGCTCTCGCCGCTGCCTCACGTGCGAGGGAGCCGGAGGGCGGCCATCTTTAGTGAGGGCAGATTGCGCCGCGCAGGCGCGCTGGGGGTCCCCAACCAAGGTGACCCGCGACGGGGCCCCGGCGGGTGAGGGGAGCGTGGTCTGGGGTTGCGGTGTGACGGCGACACACGGGGCTGTAGCGTGTGCTGCGTGGGTGGAGGGTGTATCTGGGTGTGCGCTGAGCCCTCGGCACGGGCAGGAGCCCAGGACTGCAGGGCACGTTTTCCGAGCCGTTCGCTGAGCCGCTGCCCCAGAGCAGCTGTGCGCTGAAACAGCCCCGCTGCTCGCTCAGCCTCGCGTCTTGCCGGCTACTCAGCTTCCCCAGGCCCTGCTTGTCGCACGCCCGTCACCGCCCCGTTACCATTACAGAACATTCGTCAGCAAACGTGGGTGACAGCCATCCATTGCTTGCCCTTCTGACCCCCAGCTCACACCAGTTCTGACCAGCAGAGTACCGTCGCCTGCCGCCGCTAAAGTGCTTCCAAGGGCACCATTAAGTGACCCTGACTGAAGCTGGCTCCTCACAGCGTAAGAGCAGCTGCTTCTTCATGATGCAATTCACTTTTCCAATTCTATACAGGCAAATAGAATGAAAGATGCTATTATATATGGCAGGTATTTTTTTTTAAATGAGAAAGTAGCCTCAGAGCTTTCCCTATTTTTGGATTTATGGTCACAATGTTTTGGAGGTCAGAATGAGCAGCAGTTCCAGAAGCACGGAAGCATGTATTGATCCAAGGCCTGCAACTTGCTAATTCAGCTCTTCACAAATATCAACAGTACAGTTTTATAGAGGCAAATGGTCAGAAATATGATCTCTTGCTAAATAAAAGTTGTATAGCATTGCAAATGATACATTAGTTGCCTAAAGATACATGATCTTACATTTGGCCTCCTTGAAGCACAAATTGTTGGCCTGAGCACATCTTACCAGGCAATCCTCATCGTTCTATATGCGGAGTCACCAGTTTTACCTCTTCTTTCACATTTTACAAATTATCAGTAGGATTTCATCTTTAAAAGAAAAGCAAACAAACACACAAAACCCCTAAAGCAATTACAGTCTAAAAACTGGATCTTCACACTAAAAGTACGGTCCACCTTTTGTGATTCCCCATATATGATTTTATGTTGAGCTCAGTTATGTGACTGGTTTTATTCCATTGACTATGTGACTTAATAAATTCAGTGGTTACAGGCTAGTCCCTTGAGTTTTTCTGATTCACAGGAAATCTTCCAGAAGAGCTCTGGTGGGGATTTCTAGTGTAGTATCATATTATGAATTACCATTAGTGGATCACAACAGCCCAGCCCCCTGTATTCTGTCGCATCTCAAGAAGAATTAGGCTGTACCCCTTCCCCTCTCAGGATGTTCTTTCCATTGTTTTCATTGTGTACAAGTAGCACAAGTAATTTTCTTTGACAGTTTGCAGATTTTGCTGCAGATATCCTTGATCAGTGATTTAAAAGGCCATCTTTAAGAATGTTGCATACAGCACTTTTCTGTTGGTCTTCTTTATTTTCAGGCTGAACTCTTGATAATAATTCTAGGTGTGCCCTTTTCTTTCTGCTGCACACAATCTGATGCACCACACAGCCACCCACTCACTCCCCACATCCCACCTCACCACAGGATGGGCAGGAGAATCAAGAAAGAAAAGAAAATAGAACTCATGTTGAGGCCAGAACAGTTTTATAATTGAAACAAAGTAATAATAATAATAATGATACTACTACTCATAATTGTAATAAAAAGGAGAAGGGAAAGAAGGCGATAAACCCAGGTAAGACAAGTGATGACAATACAACTGCTTACCCCGATGACCAATGCTAAGCCAGTCCCCGATCTGCCATCAGCCCCCTCCCTCCAGGTAACTTCCCCACTTTATATACTGGGCATGATGTTCTATGGTGTGGAATTGCCCTTTGGCCAGTTCAGGCCATCTATTGCAGCCATGCTCCCTCCCAGCTTTCTGTGCATCTCCTCACTAGCAGAGCATGGGACACTGAAACATCCTTGACTTAAACACTACTGAGCAACAACTGTGTTATCAACACCAATTATCAGTTATCAATTCTCATACTGAATCCAAAACAGCCCTGTACCAGCTGATAAGAAAAACCCCAGCTCATCACAGCATCCTATGTAGGAATATACCTGGGAACAAAGCTGGCATGCAGACACCCAGCTTGGGTATTTACAGTCAAGTGCTAAACTTGTAGCATCATCCAGGTTGGAGAGAGTGAGCGTCGTTCTGAAGGCAAACTCTATCTACTGTCCTTCAATCAGATAACACTTTGGTTTTGGTATGCACAGGTAGTGGACAAGATCATTAGCACTGGAAAGAAGAGGGAAAAAAAAAGCGAACATGGAAATGGGTCTTTTATTTAGTCAAAATATTTTTATTTGGCCGTATTTAGCAGAACACAGCCCCCATCGTTTGCTCATTGTTTCTGATTTCTCATGCATCCATTCTTTCAGTACAATATATTAACACTTTGCACCTCATCAGCACTTTCCAGTTAAGGCTCCCAAAGCATTTACAGACATGAGTTAACTAATCCTCACAACAATCATTAGCAGTAGGGAAGTAAAATGATCTGCATCTGCAGGGAGAACTTAACATCAACTTTTTCCAAGTTTTTCTTTGATTTCCAGTGGCTAGCTTGTATTATGCCAGGCTTGACAAACACGTTGTCCCTGCAGTTGTATTTCATGCTTTTGAAAGAAAGACTGAGTTTGAGCACTCAAAATCTAAAGCTATTTATGAACATCTTTCTTTAGTAACTTGTTGAAGGCCACACAAAAAGTGAGCAGCAGAATCCCAAACTGGGAACAAGGCACAGCTTCCAGTTATACGCTATACTATGAGACATAACTCTCTGTAACTTACCTTTGGACTTTAAAGCCACAATCCATTCCCTTCTCCTTACACATTATCCTCTACTGGACATTTCCAGCAGACTTCAACCTCAGGTTCTCACATTTGCATTTTACAAGCAAGTTTTATGTGAGAGTCTCCACAGTCATTGATTCGCTATTGTAGACAATGCCTTTGGATGACTGTAATGAGCAAAAAAAAGAATCCACAAACACCCCAAAAACCTAACAAGCAACAGGTGTGGTCTTTATCTTTGAGTATTTAAAGCAAACTTCAGAGTTCATGGACAAATGTAGTATGTGATTGTTTTAAGGAAAACAACCTCAACCCCAGGTTTGATTCAAATGAAAGACTAAATATTTAACTTGACATTAATACCTTCTTATCAGTAGTGCATCTGCAAAGAGATTCTTCATAAAACCCTGTAAATTCACAATTATACCTTGCAAACAGAGGTACTATGACTGTTCAAGCAAACAATAATTTTAAAATATCCATTCAGTTCATGTAAATGGTATCTTCATGTTAGCTCCATCATAAGATACTGGCATGGAACACAGACAAAACTTTTTCTTAGTTAGGTTAACACTGAAAATTTAAACAGTCAGACAAACACAATGCAAGTATTTTAACAGAAACAATATAAAATTTCATTGGCTTAAAAAAACATCTAAATGAGAAATCCTGGTTATTTCACTGAATTGCTAGACCCTATATTTAAAGTGATGCATTTACAGAATTATTCAGATGAATTAGGCTTCTTCCGTAACACTAAATACTGGAATTCTGATAGATTGTGCAAGTATTAAAAAATATTAACATTTTAAATGTCAACATTACAATTTTAAATAGCCTTGCAAGTGCAATGTTATAAATATTAAAAAAAACCTCAGAGCTACAATTTTATATAATTTATATGAGCAAATGAAAGTGCTTTTCAAGTATTTATGTTCATTTACAGTTGGATTCTCTTGTATAAGTCAGTGCTTAGATGGTACAATTTAAATATCAGTCTTTTTAAAAATTCTGGATGCATACATTTAACTGGATGGAATAAATGGTTTCATTTGCAGATATGTGTGCTAAATATTTAAATACAGAATATAATTTGTGATAAATATTTAAATATGGAATATTACAGATTTTGCTAGGAATCACATCCTGATGAGTGTGTGATAACCTGATAATGCCATGGGAGCCCTTGAGCCATATGTTAATTGTTAATTCTAACAAAATCCCAAATTATGATATGGTAAATAACTTTTCTTCAGGAGAGATAAAAGCACGTGATCATAATAAAGGCCCAATACTGTCAACTTTGAAGAACTGAGAAGGTTGCATCATCTGTGTCAAAAGCCATGGAACCTAATGAAAACTTTCCAACACTTTCAATTAGTCAGCCCTTAGCCACAGTCACTCTGGAGAACACAGCTAGTGCATGTCACCACTGTCCTGCCTGCCCAGTGCATGGTGTAGCTCCCCTTCTGGCTAGTCAAGGACCATGAACATCGCCGTGATACAAAAAGGATTGTATTCCTCTTTGCCAGCCAGGGGAAGGGTGAGGTAAGCGGGGGGATACTTGTTTATTAGACAAGAAAACCAAACCAAAACAACTCTCAATGAATCATTATATAGTTAAAAGTGCACTGAAAATATTTCCTATTGAAACCTATCTCTCACAAGTGCCAGATTGTCATCTTAAATTATATCCACTTGGAACACTGAACATATGTAAGCTGATACAGGAGCGTTTAGTTTCTCTTGCCGTTTGAAAAGCACATGACACAAGGCAGCAGTAATATCTTTCATTAAAGATCTGGTGATGCTGTAGTTTTATGGTGAAGATGCAGCTCAGAAATGGCATTTTTCAGCAGAAGCCCCTGCAGATGCCATTACAAGCTTCCTCCAACAAAGTGCTTTGTCATTTGCCAAAGACAAAAGTCAAACTGTTGCCCTACCTCACCTCAGTGCTGCACTGGCAATTTTTAATTTTCTTTCCAGACGCAGCTGGACTTTAATAAATTATAGCTCTTCAGAGTTAGGCAATTCTTTGTAATAAAAGCAGAGTTTCATGTTCCATGAAGAGTGGCCACTGTTTAGATTGGTCTCTTCATGCAGACCTGACAACGACTGATGATATTTTCTAGTTCTCCTGCTTTCAAAGTCCGTGACACAGGTCTCCTAAAAGAAAGAAAACAAACATTTAATTTTTTTCTTTAAAAATCAGGGAGAGACAATGAAACTTTGGATATGGAATTATTGACAACAACTTTGAAATCCTTGGCTCACTGAAGGCATCTGTGTGCTACAGAAGGACCCTGAAGCTTACAAAGAGGGATGCTTAACCTGAGGGGAATTACAAAGGAAGCCCCCACAGGTTTTGCAGGCATTTATTGTCTCCTCAGGCACTGGCAGCATGGGTGTGATGCGCAAGGATGCAGGGAAGTACAGTTTACCTGAACATTCTCCTTGGATTTAACGATGCCAACCAGAAACTGTAGGAATTTGTGTAGTAGTTGCACGTCCCCCTGCCATGGCACTCTATGAATGGGACGGCCCGAAATTCTTCCAGACAAGATCCAGGAGATGCCAATGCTTGGCCAGAAGCTTCGGAGCCGGCACTTGTATACTGTAACCACCAATACATTTTTTAATGAGAACTTGCCCATCAGCTTTTAGTAAACTGTAGGCAAAAAAAAAAATCATCTCTTTCTAAAACATACCATATGTTCTGTGGTATATCTTGGACAAAACAAATCGAATGCAGGTTTGTTTGATAATAATTACAGTGAAGCACAAAAACCCTATGAAAATTCAAGCAGTTATGGCATTTCTTAAGTCCCTGCAAAGGCCTTTTTCTGCTCCATGAAAAGGTATGGAACTAACCAGAAGAAAGACTAGAAAGCTGACTTCTGTCCAGTTGAGGACTACAGTAACTAAATTACAAATAAGCCAAATTGGTGGGTGTGTGTTTGCATATTTTTTGTTGCACTGATTGCTTCTCCAAACACAGAAGGCAAAAAAGGTATTTCTCTGACATTGGTAAATGCTTGTAGAAGTAGCTCTAAAATAATTTACAACACTGTAAAATAGGCTAGAAAATACCATCTAACTTTGCTGATGTTAGAAACAATCCAATTATTTTAACCAAATGCTGCACAGATTCTCATTCTTTTCCAAGTTTATTATTATTTCTACTACTTGAGGCCAAATCACAGGAGAAACAAAAATTTCACACTAGACTTAAAAGGACTTTACATTATGCAAAAACGCGGTTTTTAAAATTCCTTTACCTTCATTTGCTGGCATCCCTATGACATCCCACGAACATGGGTAGCAAGGATGAAATGCTACATCCCCTATATAAGTACACTGTGCAGTTCTCAATTTGCAGTCACCTTATGAACCTTCTTTACTCCTATCTAATTATGGCATCAAAATTGCTGAGGCAGTCTTTTGTAGACAGTGTTCGCCATTTGTTTTGGTTTTAGCTTTATGTGCAGTTCAGTCCCAAGATCTGATTTTTTAAAGAGCTGCCTGGCATGGAAGTTGGTCACTTATTTCTGTGTTTTTGTGTTCAGGACCAGTTTACCAGTCCACTCCCCAAACCTGTTTCCTAGATCTTAGCATAACGTGAAAATGAACGCATGCAGATATTTTTTGTCAGACTAAAATCCTTTGGTACTTCTCTCATCTTTTCCCCTTTTCCTCCTATTTTTGAGAACAGATCAGAATAGTTGTTTCTATCCTTTTGAAATTGAATAAGAATTAATAGAATTGTTGTCTACTTCTTGGCTGAGGCAAAAAAGAATGTAATGATTATTAAGAAACAAATGAGCTATGAACAACTGAAAACACCAATAAAAATGAGAGGACATAAAATTAATAATTCAAGTCATTGTATCCTTACCATAACAAAAGAAAAACCCTTCCAGAGAGATATCCAGCCTTCTGGGCATGCAGGAACTACAGTTGTTTGGCTGTGCACTGCTATAACCATTGCAGCTCCTTCACAGACAACACACCTGTGAAGGAAAGCACATACATTCAGTGCAGACAGGAGGGAAAACATGAAAGCAGAACAAACTTCTTTCTTCTAGGATAGTAGCTACCTCATGGCAGGGCTTGCTATAAGTGTTACAACTCACACAGGTTTCTCTGTTTAATGAGGAGATAAGTAAATTGAAGGTAACTCATATCCTCACTTAGAAACTGCTTTGGAATCTCTACTAGTAACACCAGACAAAAGCTGTTTTAATATGGGAAGTAATTCCAGAACATTTTAACTTCTTAATTTAGCCTTTAATGAAGTAACAAGTGAAATGTTACCTTTTCCACCTGCTCACTACTTTACATTGTTATGGTTTAGATCAAAGTTCTGTACCTTTATTTGAAAAGATTAGAAAAAGTAATCTTTCCTAAATGAGGAAACTGAAGCTGAGCTGATTGATGGCAACAACCAAGTAGGGCAGGACAGAAAATAGAGTGCAAAGCCTGCCTTCCCATCTTGGATTTTGCTACTCTAGGTCTTTCACGCTTTTAGAGCTTTTCTCTGAAGTTGCTCTTCATCCTTCTCAGCTGTTCTAAGCAACTAGAAAGGGCCACACTTGCACAAAGGTATTTCATAGCTGAGAACCTTCAGCCCCAGCTTACAATGTTCATCACAAACTACAGTAAATGTATCACTCATAATTGAAAGCAGAACTTGATTTGTGCTGTATTCTAAATAATGAAGCTGTCTTTATTTCATTTTAGTCTGTCTCTGATATACACAATGATAGGGTCTTTAAAAAATTTCACTGCAATCAGTAGGACTGTGTGCCATCTTCTTATATTGGCTCTGCAGCAACAGGCCCTGTGGTGGGACCTGGCTTCATTCTAACTTTTCTTTAGAGTATCACTGAATATTTGACATACTTAGGTGAGTAAAAAAAATCAGGCTGTTGAAGTCCATGCTTATACTGGCTGAGATGGGCAGGCCTTTGCCTAAGATTTGACACTCAAAACAATTTACATCTTTATGGTTCCAGGGCAGAAGAGCTAAAATTCTTACCCTCTTACCTGCTTATATGGGGCTCTAGTGCACTGCCAGAAATGGGTGCCATGTCTGCTGGCATTACCACTGCAGTGGAGAGCCAGTATGAATAGTCATTGCGGGAAGCAAAGCTGCAAACATCATTGGTGCTACAGAACAAGAATGGCATGGTGGTGAACCTCTGCAAGCAGCTACCAGCTGTTCCTAAAAGACACAAGAGGAGAGGTTTGCGACAGATAGGAGGTTATACTTACTGCAGTGACCAGAAGAGACACACGATGGCACCCAATCTACTATAGTAAGAATTAAAAGAGTTGGTAATTATAAGAAGTGTCTGTACAGTAAAATTATCTGAGAGCAAAATGCTTATGGTTTATACAAAAATATCTATATAAAAAACAAGGGCTAAGAACAAAATCTGCTAAAATAATATAATCTTCTTGAATGGTATCAGTCCCTGACATAGTGGCAGGGATTCAGCTGCTTAAATAAAAGTTTCTGGTGACATTTTACACACCCTAAAGCATCATATTTAGTCTCCAAAACCCAGAAGATTCTCCCTCAGATCCTGGGTTATTACTGTCAGCCCTGTGCAAATGCTGTGAGCTTAATACTAGACATCCATCCATAAGTAACTGAATTACTCCTCAAAAAAACTCTAAGGATCTCAACAAGGGAATATAGGAGTGCAGGAGAGAAGGGTGTCTTTTAAGTCAGGATTCCTGAATTGACTCTGGACCACTCTGGAAATAGATGGTTGAAACCAGTGTTTATCTCAGACACTTACTGAAAATTAGGTTTCATGACAACTTAGCATTACTGGAGTCTAAAGAAATGATCTGAAGTTTTTACCAATACAGTACCAAGATCTTGTCCATGTGCTCGTTCGTTTCCTTGCACAAAAAGCAGTGAGTAGCCGACATAGATCTGGGATGTGCCACGTGGGCATGAAGGAATCCTTGTTGACTGACTATGCCGCGTAAAGATAAAACCTCTTCTTGTTGGACCAGTAATGATAGTACCTGGTGATCCAGGTAACCCCTGCAGACCTGGAAAGCCAATCAGTCCAGGTTGTCCTGTGGAGGGGAAATAAATATGGCAGCAAATATTATAATTTCCTTCAAATTTTCATTTATTTTAAATTAGTGAAACCGGTTGAAAACTAACAACAAATTTATCAATAAGGAGATAAAACTTAAAAATTGATAATATTTGTTGCAGATGTAGTAACTCCTTCAGACCTAGCTCAGGTAGCTTTACACTGCATAGCTTCATGGAATAGTGAAGTATTTTAAAGAACCATGGCCATTTTTACCAAAAAAAGCTTGAAGTTAAAACATTTTGTGGTGCCTAAATAAAAATACTTAATTCTATTTTGTTGTAATAAAAAGGCACTGATACTTAGGGATTTCAGGTGAATAAATAGAAGTGATTAATAACAGAGGAGCACAATCAAGGCATACTTTTGTAAATTATTATTTCAGTTTCGAACATGCATCTCTTAAAAGCTAAGAATGTGCTTACATGTGTCCATAAAGCTCCTGTAAATGCTACAGAATCTCAATACATGTAAAAGGAAGGATTTACAGAAATCAGCAATACAGTTTATCTGTAAATTCAGTAGTACCAGTCAAACAGAGATGTCTGCTTTCCTGTACCTCTTTGTCCTGGAAATCCCCTGTCTCCTTTTGGACCAGGCACTCCTGGATGACCTGGATGACCAAAACTTCCTGGCAGACCTTTTACTCCTTTGGGTCCTAAATTGCAATCAACAAAAAAACCACAGACATATAGCAGTAGTTATTCTAGATTTTAACAACTGTTAAAGTTAAAATCCCCACATAAATGTAGCTGTGCTAGAATAAAAGCATGAACTTAGTAAGTTTTCAGACTGTCTATAGTACTACTGTACCAATTATACTACTAATGTAGTATTATACTAATACTGTACTAATGATACTACTAATCATACTTCCTATCAGGAAGTTTACGGGGAAATCCTGAATGTACTGCAGAAAATGCCTTCTAGCAAGCCTACCTCCCTGAAGAGCTCCCTTCCTGGAAGCCATGGTACTGGGAAGGGTGGCCAAATACCCACTGCATATCCACCTCATCCTACCTGCTCCTTGCTTCCCCATTCCTCACAGCTGTGGCAGGCTTCACTTCTACTGCCAGTGGAGAAGTAGCCAGCCTCTCCTTTCCTTCCCACCCCCAGGCTATGACAGACACAATCACATTCTAGCATATCTAGAGTACTTCTGCTAGAGGTGGTAGTTCCCTCTGCCAAATGACAAACATCGTGAGCACTGTTCTGGTTGTATGAAAATGGGGAATATTTTCATCCACTATGTTGATGAGGCTTACGTTGAGGGATGTGCTCACTCACTCACTGCAAGGGTGGAGGACAGATGGAATGGGACAGGTTATAAATATAAGGGTGTTAACAAGGTACAAAGAGCTATTTTCAAATACGGTGAGGTTTTTTTAAAGACATGTCAATTTTCTAAGCAGAAGCATGTTTTTCCACAAAACCAAAATGTTCTACTAAGCAGCACAAACAGGCATGCATAGAGATAAAAATATAAATCACCTTGTAGTCCAGGAATCCCTTGCATTCCTTGATCACCTGGTGTTCCTGGAATTCCTGGCAGTCCAGGAGGACCCTTGCTTCCTGGGATAGAGAATATTTTCCCAGAGACTCCAGATGGGCCTAGCAGCAAAAATACAAACAAGACCTATGCTTTACATTAAAAGGAAGCAAGCAAGCTACCAAAAAACCCAAACAAATCAACCAAAGTCAGTGGGTATTGGGAGGTTGTTGGGGGGTTGGTTACCATGCTGGCCCTTTGGTCCCCTTGGCCCTTCTGCACCTTGTGGTCCAGGGGGTCCTTGATTACCCTTTTCTCCTAAAAAAGAAGATTGAAGATATATCTGTCTGGTTTAAAATGTAAAAAAACCTGTCAAAGTTTCAGAGGCTTACTGAAGAGCCCTGCATGATCCATACGAAGTTCCCAAAGGGTAACAGAGCCTATAGACTCATTGGAAATGTGAAAGTGGGTTTCTTCATCTCTGTTGCTACTGTATAATTTATAGGTCAAGAGCACTTAATTTATAAGATGATGTTGTCATGCTTGTCTACAAAATGGCTGGTCCATAAACCTAGGTTAAATTCTCAATTTTAGACTACATCCTTCCTATCTTACGTGTTTTTGTCACTGAATTTTCAGCCTTCAAGTGCTGCCTTCAAGTGCAATTCAGCTCCCTTTAACCCTAATGTCAGTTATGCTCAAGGCTTGAAGTGAGTCATATAGTTTTTCAAGTGTTTGAAATTTAATAAGTAATTATTTTCACTATGCAAAATATGAGGTTATATTCAGACTATGTTCCACAGCTCTGCTTGAAACAAAAAAATTAATTAAAAAGTATTTTTATTATCAAGTCAGGAGATTTGACAGACTATGCCATGAAATGAGGAGTTTTTGCCTAAGAAATTAAGATTACTGTCTGTGTGGTGACTTTTCCAATTATAAAAAATTTTTAAAGCACAGTAATTAATTAGCATGGAACACAAACAGGTAGGTTAAACAGGTAATGACAATTTTGAGTCACTGTAAATCATGCAATTGAAAAATGGGAATATTGGAGTAATCCAGACCTGTATCATATTAAAATCACTAGAAAATGGTCTAAATTAAAAGGATTTTTAGCCAGCTACCAATTCAACTAAGCCTCAGGAATATGAAATTAATGAAGCCAATACATTTAACAGTTAATCTGCTGATAAACTGTAAATTAGATTATAATTGGGACTATTCTTGCAGCAAACAGAAGACCCAGTGCTCTGTGCTGTAATTATGATTAAATGCTCTTGAGTTCTACAGCTAAAAGGTTATCAAAAAGTGACATTTTCTAGCAATGGTGTGATATTTCCAATTAACTGTCTCAGTGCCAAAGTTCTCACACCTTATCAGTCAAAGGACAAATTTGTTTTGAATTTGCCTGAAATGAAGGCCATAGATGTTTCAGGCCTTCCTCACTGGAACATCAGTTGGCACACACCCAGAGCATGTACCTCAATGAAAACACTCTTAGTGAATGCTTTCCTTTAGACCTGACCTATACCCCAATCTTCATGGCAAAACCTGGTGTCTCTAGAACCCCTCACACACAAATCCTACGACTACTCAACATGTCAATGATTGTATTTGACACACGGGAGTGTACATAATAAATATACCTTTTACACCTGGGAATCCAAGAAATCCAGGGTCTCCTCTAGCACCAGGATAGCCTGATCGACCTTGTACTCCCTGCAAATCAGATAACATCAATAATAAACAGGAGCAGCATCTGCACACTATGAAGTACATTTCTATTTGTTCAGAATATTCAAAGCATTATGTTCACAGAATATGCTGCAACTGGAATTATCTGCTCCACTTTTGAGCATGTTAGCAATAGTTGTATCATTCTTTGGATTATTCTGTAATACAGAACAGCCAAGGAAATGGCATACCAGAAATTAAAAAAACAATCCTCATTGATCCACTTAAGTCGATAAAACCTACTTCTCATATCCATTTTATTACTTCCTCTATTACAAGGTGGTTTTGTGAAAATGAGGGGAAGGGGGCGTTTGTTTGAGTTTGTTGTTTGTTTTTGGATTTTGAGGGGTTTTTAAATTATCCTGCATATTATTTTCATGGTGAGAGCATATTATCAATGCAATAAGAAACAATCAATATTCCTTTCACTGACTTTTGGACCAGGAGGACCAGTGTCGCCGGCTGGGCCTGTTGGCCCTGGTATGCCATCTGCCCCTCTGACACCTTTGCTTCCTTTCATGCTGGGAGTGGAAAGACCAGGAAGACCTGGGAAACCAGGAGCACCTATACAGAAACATCAAAGTAAAGACTACTGCCAACAGCTTTTCACATAGATTGCATACAACACACTGCAACATTCAACAACTCTATAATGATACTCATGTTTGCCATGTCAGTGATTTCCAAGGAAATATATTCACTTTAAAAAAAAAAATCAATTAATTTTTCCTAGCCTGTTAATTTAATCTGAGATCAGAATTTACAGTACCCTATAACACTACAGGTTTTTGAATATCCTCCAGTTGTAGTTAAGCCTGGAATCCCAGGATCATTTAGGTTGGAAAAGACTTTTAAGATCATCAAGTCCAACTATAAACGTAACACTGCCAAGCCCTCCACTAAAACATGTCCCCAAGTGCCACATCTACTCACTCATGCTATCTCACTTCTTTATATAAAGTTGGATCTCAGCTGCCCTACAGACCACATGGGAAGAAAGCAAGATAATGCAATTAAGTGGACTGGAAAGCTTAGAGGTATTTTAATTTAAATGCCACTGTATAGATCATAATGTTTGCAATGGTAACATTACATTAACTGCTAAAGGGACCTGTTTAATTATGAAATTCTCTTGGGGGAATACTCCTTTCAACCTTGAATTCTGGACAGGATGACTTCTGCTTTCAATTATCAGTATATCATTTCAGATAAATAAGGAGTTATAACAACACACCTGGTCTTCCATGTGCACCAGGAACACCTCTATTCCCTTTTTGGCCAGTGATTGCCATTCCTGTTGTGCCTTGAAATCCGGGTAACCCCACTAAGCCAGGAGGTCCAATGGGTCCTTGATCACCCTGATGACCTTTCATACCTGGAGGCCCAGGGAAACCAGGCAGTCCCATGTCCCCTTTGATTCCTGCAAAGTGTAAATACAACATTTGGGGAATGTTGTCAAGACAGTAAGGTGATGATACTGCAAAGGTGGCATTGAGCCCTTATTTTAGTACGGAGGAGTCCTCAAAGCCACCTTGCTACTCTAAAGCAAAATAGTTGTGAGAAGACGGGACCCATTTGCAAGGCATTTTGTTAAATTAAAAAACCCAAACAAATAAAAAACTCCTCACTCCACTTCAGAGATTGCTCATATCAAGGAATAAACATGAGAGGAGCGTAGACAGACCAAAGAAGGGAATATTTATTGATACATAAGTAGAGGAAATGCGTCTTTGTACATCAGAACGAAGCATGCTTTAAAACTAAATTCCAGCTCGAAGCATAAATATGAATACAACAAAATAAGAGACTACTCCAAAAGCATATTATTCTGAAGTTGATCTTAGAGTGCTTTTACTTTTTTTAAAGTAAAGCAAATTAATGTATTTCTACTAGCACTATTAACACAATGCAAAACCTAAAAAATGTGAGGAGTCCCTTCAGTCAACTGTTTATCAATATAAAAGGGAAGATGAACAAAATTAAAATTCAATCACTGCAGCTCTGCTTAGTATTCAGCAGCATCTTTTTTTCCTAAGAGCATACTCTGTTAATCAAATTATATATCACAATAAAATTTCAAGAGCTCCAGAATGTGCGTGTCACCTTCACAAGACCACAGAGGTCAGCTTCATTGTTTCCCTTTTACAACAGTCTAAACTTTACAAGCAACAACTCTTGACATTTAATATATAGGACTAAATCATTGATCAAAACCACAGAATCACTCTTGATTTCCTCTGACACTCTTAGGGCCATTTCAAGCAGGTGACTCAAGGTGATTCTGGTATTTAAAAATTAAGCTTTTGCTTTTTGAAAAGACAACTCACCTCTACGACCAGGAATACCTCGAAGGCCAGGGATCCCTCTCCCTGGTAGTCCTATAAAATATTAGGTCACATTATACTCAAAGTTCTATATGAATGTTAGAAAACGTACCAGTTTTCTAATATTTCATACATTTCCTCTGAAATTCACAGAATCATAATGTAGGGTTTAGTTATATGTAAAATAGAATTTATTATTTCCATTTCTTCTATACAGAAACACAAATTAAATTTTTAAGTTTTTATTATATGAGGAACTCTTATTGGTCAATCATATTTGAGGTACATTCTACAATAATAAACTTCCTCTTTTTTCAGGGTAAAAAAAACAGAAAACCCCCTGCATTTGTTAGTGATTAAGAAAAATAGAAAAATAAACATAAATACCCACAAAAGAAAATATGTTAACAGTGATTACTTCAAAGTTAATATGAAAAAACTTTCTGAATACTATGAATGTCTTCTCAGGATCTTCTCAATACTAATATGCAAAGAAACGTTTTGAGTGTAAAATATGAAAACGTTTTCTGTCAGAATTCACTGGAGGACTAAATCTATCTATGAACATTGATAACATCAGGAGAGGCATTTAAATAAAAGGTTGTACCACCCAAGGTCTAGGTCATGGAAACTTTCACTATTTATGCAGGGAAACACTGTGATTCCTTTTATTTTCTATCCATGTAAGACAGAAGACTCCTTTGAAAGGATTTTGGCTTTTTTTAGTCTCTTGGAGATTGAACGCATAAGAACTGTTTACAGCAGTACTTTGGCTCTTGCAGACATGAACTTTTTAAAGTGACATTAGGACAAATCACATGTAGAAGAGAGCATTTATAATGCACTTGGCTTGTTAACAACACGTAAAACAATTACATAGAAGATCCTGTATAACCTTCTACTTATAAACTTAGCTTTGGCTCCACTGAAGCTCCTTATTAATCCTTCCCAAATAATCCATGTCAGTTTAATCACAGAAAAAAAACAATTGTAATTTAGAATGAAAATATTTCTCTGGTGTTACCTGGTTCTCCCTTTACTCCTGGGCGACCAGGCATACCATCCTGACCTTGAGTACCTCTTTCACCAACAAGTCCATTTTTTCCAGGGACTCCAACAGCACCTGTGAATAACAATAGATCACAATATAATTTTTACTTCCATAATTTTGCATTTCAGTGGGAGAAGATAGACTCCCCTTTATTAAAATTTAATTAGCTCAGCTACTTCAAAGGTAGATGTAACTGTGTTGGTATATAAACATTTGTAAAGAGCAGCATATAGCTTTTATTGAGCTTACTAGACTTCAATGGATTTAACACCCCCACTATTTTGACAGGCATAATAAAGCCTGCAATGCACACCTCTCTGTTACTGCGTATTTACACACTGCCCCTGAGGTATATTTTTAATTCTGCTTTAGTTCTGTTGCTTTAACAAACAATTATAACTGTGTCCCCTCTTTCTACTCTAATTTTCTTGTCCTCATCTACCTATATCTTAGTTTATTATTCTCTTTGAGGAGGTAGAACAAGCCTTTCTTATAACTATGTGGACACCGCATCTTGAGAGCTCTGGATATGTATTTAAAAAGAAAAAAAGGCAAAAAGCTTTCTAGTAGTGAAACAAAATTAAAACTTCTTGCCTCAGCTGAATTGGTAACATTGAAAACTGGCTGTTAAAAGAGGAGGTAGACAAAGCCTCAAACTGAAATGAAATCCCAAGCCCGGGGCAGTGATTTAGGAGAGATGCTATATACCATACCAGGAGGGCCCGGAACACCCTGCTGTCCTGGGCGGCCCTGACATCCTTTAACACCAATATCTCCAGGGAGTCCACACTTTCCTGTGAGAAGAAAGAGTCGGGGAGAGGGGAAAAGGCATTATCACTAGATCCAGACTCAGTTTAAGAACTTTGCTATCATTTCTGCTTTGGCCAGCTGCAAAGGATCTCTAGGTGACACCAGTTGGCCTGGCTGCACTAACCACAAAGGAGCTGTTGAGGTTTACAGCAGTCTAATATAAATTAATGTGCCACCCCACAGGCACTCTGTGCAGTTTATTGAGAAATTATCTTCTTCTAGAAGCATGTCACCAGCTCACCATCCCTCCAAAAATACCCCATACCTGGGAGTCCTGCACCTCCAGTTTCCCCTCTGATCCCATGTGGTCCTGGTACTCCTTTGCGTCCTGGATGACCCTGGGATCCTTTTTCTCCTTTGCTGCCAAAAACTCCTGGGGGACCTGGATCTCCCTGAGAAACAGCAGTTGCACACCAACAAGAATCCCATTATAGGCCACATTTGAAGAACAGAAACATCACATACAATTGTAAAGGTTAAGTACATGTAATCATGTTTCATTATGATTTTCAGACAAAATTTAAAGCAGATTTATACAAAGACTGCTTATAATACCACTGATCCTTTAGACATAGCTAAGATGTATTTTTAACCTTTACAAGTTGTCTTTAGATATTTTCACCAGCAGAGACTTCCCTTCAATTTTATTCTAACAGCTCCTCTTTTGATCCAAACATACATTCCTTAGATGAAATGCTTGGTTTTTTCCTTGAATTCCTACTGACTTTCTTGACAGTAATCTCATTGTGGCTACCCAGCTAATACAGAAAATAAATACTTTAGACATATTACAGGAGTTACAGTAGAGTTTACAACCTCACCTACACATTTCAGATAATCTCACAGGTAAAAAGACTTCCAGTTGTTCAACAACCAGAACATGTGGAGTAAAACTGTATCCAATTGATCTGACTTAAAGATACTGTTTTTTTCTTAGCAATATATATGACTGAACATTATACTGACTGTAATATATATTGCTAAGAAAAAAAAAAACTTGTGCAAGGATATTAATAGACTGTCAAAAACAAGCAGTACAAGTTTAGATTACAAAACTCTTGCATTTGTTAAGGTCAATTTTGCTGTACTTTTTAACGTTCTTGTTCTTAATGAATTAGGAACTTTGACAGAAAGGAAGTTATTTCCAAGATGTTCCATCTTTACTAATAAATTCTCATACAAAAAAAGTAAAATATAATAAACTAAAAAATTTCCCCTGAGTAATGACACAACAGAATTTTTATATTTCTTATCACTACAAATCATCTACTTCTGCAAACTCTGCAGCTCTTGCTTACATGTTGTTGTTCTGTCTCTATAGTCAAAAGCTCTGCCTAATAGGAAAATTTTTCCACTGCCTTTATACCTTTGGACCAGGTTCTCCAGGAGGCCCAGCAGATGGGTACCCAGGCTCTCCTTTGTCACCTGGAAAGCCACCATAGCCTGGTTGCCCAGGGTCACCTGATGGTCCTGGAAAGCCTGGAGATCCTTTCTGGCCTTTTGGACCTGGAAAAAATACAGATACTGACACCATTCTTAAAAGGATCGTAATTGCATATCACACCCCATGTTTTGTGAACTATTGCTTATATATTCAGGTACTAATTCTTCATTAAAGTAATTTACACAGATAGTGATTTTATTTCTAAACATACTAAAAAGAGGTTCCACATGTAACAATATATAAATTAAAGAATTTCGAGAAGGAGGGAGAATTGCATTCTGCAAGTAAAGCAAATGCTGGGGTGATGATAAGTCTATAGATACTAAAGAATAAATCCCAGTCTAAGTATTGTGAAGTGTGCTTACAGTAACAGCTCAGACCTGTGCAAATGCTTCTATACAGCTCTATGGATTTGTAATATAGCTTGAGAGAAAATGACCTGGAATTCCCATGTCGCCTTTGTCTCCTGGTGCACCTGGGAGTCCTTGTTCTCCAGGAATCCCCGGAAGACCCATAAATCCCTTGACTCCTGCAAGATGAAGAAATAAATGCCATCTTCAGATGTTTGCTTTAGACACTGTCTGGATGTTAGAGATGCCATGAAAAGAAAATCCTCTACTACACACCTTATATTACTAAAATACAAAATATTACTGTTTCATAAATAATTAACATGCAGCTTCTTGCCCCAGACACAGATAAATAATATCACTTTTGTTGTCAGAAAGTCAAGGAAATTGCAAACACCTTAAATATCAACATTAAAATAAGGTTTGTGACCACAGCACCTGGGGGCAGCAACTGAAATATACTTTTGCAGAATTTGATCAAGATGACGAATTTGTATTTACACACTGGACTCCCCTTTCATTGCCTGGACTCCAGTTCAGTCTGCTTTCTGTGCATGGAATAATCACGTTATTATTTACTCATTATGGACTTCTGAGGCTTGTATATAATAAAAAGCTCTAGAGTGTGACCTACACACTTTTCTCCCCACTCACCTTTAGTTTAGCTAAGTTAGCATTCAGTTTAATGACTGCAAGATCTAGATGCATCTAGAATGTTCTCGAACATTCTGTCTAAATTCCAGGGTACTAGCAATGCCTGACATTTTAAAATCTGCTTTTCACTGAAAATCTGCTAACTTTTGAAATTCAAGTCAAACATGTAGGCTTTGAAAAGAGATATTAAATTATCTGAAATTTAAAAAAAATCCTAAAATATTTTTGTGCATAATTGTAATGTTCATATTTTAGAATAATTAAAAAAATAATATTAGGAATTCCAACTTCTCTTTACTTTTTATAAATACAAATTTTTATTCATTAGCTTTATCAGCTTTTAGTTTTTAAAGTTATTATTATCCAGGATTTAATACTATTTTCTATTTGTCACCCCAAGCAATGGTTTACATTTGAAAGAAAACAAAGAACCATTTGGTGATAGCTGCTATGACTTTCAAATAGCAGCTTTTGAAATTGCTCAGTTTCGGAATTCTCAGGAAAGCTTCAGAGTTAGCAGAGAGAATGGAGTGCTGCTTCTGGAGCCAAGTTGCTGTGCACTGGAGCAGTAGTATCTCACTGTCCACATGACACAGTAATTTTCAATACATTCCATACCTGGTAGACCAGGTATCCCTTCAGACCCATCAAGGCCTGGGGCACCTTGCACACCGACGTCTCCTTTTTCTCCCTTTAGACCCATTTGGCCTTGAACTCCTAAAACAAAGTTTTGTTTACAAAATATTACAAAGCAACTCTTAGAATATAAATTTTATACAAAGTTTAAAATTCTATAACTCTTAAAGCTAATGAAGCAGAAGTAGAGCATAGGATTTTTGCACTGTGAACACACATAAGTAAAACAAAACCTCACTGTAATGCCTTCTGTATTTTTCATGTGGAGACAAAAGGAAGTTCCTGAAAGCTTCCATAGGAAAATACCAACACAAAAAGACAGAGAGCATTAGTCAAGCATGTACAGCTTATATACAGAGTCCATATTAATATTGCAAACAGAGGAGTTCTTCTGACTCTGTCAGAAGTCAAGTAGTTCTGAGCAGATTTAATGTCTTTGCAGTCCAGCATCTAGTTGGTCAGTGCACCCACTTCTGTGCTGACAGGATACTAAATGTGAAAACATGAATGCATGGCAGGTAAGTATATAAGCTTACTAATGTATTGTTACTGGTTTAGCATTAAAATAAGAGTTTTCTAAGGGAATAAAGACTTGTTAAAATGAAATGAATATTCAATGTAATATCCAGCTATCCCATAAATAAGAAGACAGCTACAGTGTTTAGCAATAATATCAAAGCCATGTGAGCACTCTCAGTAGTAGTTTGTTTCATGTTTTAGAGTCCACTGGAACTGCAAAATAGATGATAACCCTGATGACTTTTTAATGACAGAACAATGAATGTGTACCTTTTAAACCTTGTTCTCCTTTATCCCCAGTACCAACCAAGGTCTCAGATGGTCCAGGAAAACCTTTATCACCTGGTTCACCTTTTTCTCCAAGAAACCCTTTTCTTCCCTTTATTCCTGGGAAGCCAGGAGAACCTGCAAGAAAATAGAATTAAATTTTCTGAAGAAATCTGACAAGAGGATATAATAAAGTAAACAATGTAATGCCAGTCTTCAAGGGCAACTGTAATTTACATATGTAAATATACATCCCAAATCAACAACCTAAACTAGCTTCTTAACTGCTCCAATCATCAATAAAACACCTAGGAGTACAGATTATGGCAAAAGCTGGTAATGATTTCTTATAGTGAATATAATCTTGTGTCTGTTGACTAGATATAATAATGGTGTCCACATAGGATGGCAAAAAAATAGAGCAAAAAGGCTCTCTGTTTCTTATTTTGCAAGTCACTAGCCACTTTTAAAAATACCAATGAAAAAAGAAAAGGTGGCAAGTCAAAACTGCTAAAAAATATAATGTTGTCATTCCATCTGCAGACTGCACATATACAGAAGACAGATTTACCAAGACTCAAAGAAATTCCAGTTCAATGTATATTCATGATTGATAATACCAAAATGGATCACAAGACTAACTTGAGCAAGCATGGAAGTTCCTGTATTCTACATACTAATGAAGGCAGACACAGTGGTCACTTGCCTCTGATACCCGGGTTGCCTGGTCTTCCAATCATGCCAGGGGGCCCAGGAATTCCTAACAATCCCATTATACCTGGGTCTCCCCTTGAGCCTGTGGAATTGAAGCAATAGGCACATATTTGTTAGTATTTGAACAGTTAAAGAGAACATCACTTCAGAAAACTACATGTATGTCATTTCAGTGTTTAATTGCTTATTTAATTTTTTTCTCCATTTCTGTAACTGTCCAAGCCAGTTTTGTCTTTAATCACAGAACCATGATTTACAACCCCCAAACTACCTAAATTAGTAGCTGCAATAGCTCCTATCAATGAATGAAATAACTAACAGTAAGGATAATGTAGCTGAGATATCCACACAGGGGTGAGAGATCTGTCATGAGATGTATGGGAATGACATTCCTTTCTGACTCAGGAGTCAAAGACCACCTGGGAAATAACAACTCCCCTCAAATGACATCAGAAGTCTGATGTCACATCTTCCCACAGAATAATGATTTGATACTAAGGAAAAATCTTGTTAGAAATAAGAAGCATTACATGACTGATTTATTTTATTCTTCAAATCAAATTTGAACATCTTTCTGAAAGAAAAAAACCAAATAAACCAACTCTACTTACCTTACTTAAAGTTAGCTCTGGTTAGTGACAGAGCTTAATCTGACTCAATTCTGTCAGACTCTAGATCTGAACTTGCTTTTTAAGAAAAAGAAGATGACATTACAAACTATGTTTGAAAAAGGATGCCGAGAAAGAACTAAACGCTTTGCACTTCCATTATGCTGGGGGAGTTGCTTTAAATATTAACTATTCCATATCCTACTGCAAGGACATTACTGTATAAAAACAAAGGTAAAATGCTGTTTTCAGAAGACTGTTACAGAGAATCCCATACTGTGTCAAAATAGCTTCAAGATATGCTCATCATTTAAGGAAGAATTATTTATTAGCTTTCCATATAGACCTAAAAGATAAGAGCTGTTAACGGAAAAATATTTCAGCATCTTCAATCTGGAAAAGCACAAACTTTTTGCACACCTTTTTGCAAAACACCTTCCTGCAAAGACTCAACTGCTACGTCAATCCTTACCTGGCAAACCAGAGATTCCTGGCCTTCCAGACTGTCCCTTGGGACCAGGTAATCCCGTACTTCCCTGAAGACCTATTAATCCAGGTTCCCCAGGCTTTCCGTAGATTCCCGGGATACTCAAACCAGAAGGACCTAGATTTCCTTTTGAACCTTGTAAACCTCTTCCTCCTAAGAAAAGTGCACGACAGTGTAGTATGGTAGGTCTGTCTGAAAAACATCTATTTTTACAGCGTATGTATGAAACTCGTCTTGAGCTCTGCCTGTTTGAGGCTAAACTTTAGGTCTGTAAGACAACATACACATTCCAAAAATCTTAGGAGGGCTGTGGGTTGGGTTTTCTGAAAAGAGGGAAAAAAGTGTAAGAATAGACAATTCTGTTCTTTCTCAGGAAAAGAAGAAAAACACAAATATGGAAAACCCACCAATTTTGCATTACTTCTTTGAGAATATTTTTTAAAAATCATTTTGAGATCATTTATAAGAGAAGGAGTGTGCTGGGTACCTGAGTGTTTTTCTTTTGAAAAGAAAATCATATGCAATACATACAGGTACTTTTGGGACCCTAAATGGTTTTCCTACCTAGCTGAGCTCTTCCTTTCTTTTATTTTTTTATTAGTCACATTGCACCATAGAATCTTAGTCCCACAGGGGAGATATGACTGAAATATCCTTTTTCCTGTGGAATTTGGGTCATTTTGTGATTACTCTTTATACTGTACAATGGAATCTGAATCTTAATCCATCTTCATCAGTGCATGTACTTCCTCCCTTCTGCAGAAATAATATCTTTTAAATAGACTCAGATTTCCTTGCATAATATTCTATAGCCAATACCCAGAAACAATTTCAGCCCCCTCAGGCCATTGAAAGGCAGAAAAAAATCCCAGACTCACCCAGCCAAATGGAACTTTTGGGTCAGAAGGTCCTACCTGGTGGGCCTGTAGCTCCCTGGCCACCTGGCAAACCTGGCAGGCCAATAAGACATTCAGCAGGTTTCCCTGGAAAACCTGGGTCTCCAGGAACTCCAGGTAAGCCACGATCTCCTAAAAGAAAGGAGATTGGATTCACAACTGAATTAGGTAGAAGTTTCAGGCCTTGAGTGAACACTGTTTGACTTGGCTTTCCTTAAAACAACTTGCTGTGCACCCTGAGCTTCTCTGACAACATTACCTCTTAGGCCATCATCACCATCACGTCCAGGATGCCCTGGTAGGCCTGGGAGTCCTGGAAGTCCACCTTCACCTTTTGAGCCAGGAATGCCATGACCTCCTGGTGAACCCAGTCTACCTGGCTGTCCAGGAATAACCATGCCTGGGTCACCCTGCAACACAGAGAGAAATGTAAACAATCTGTTATGCTTTGCAAACCTGCTAAAATATTTTATCCACTGGGTGAACAATTAATTTGTCTTGTTAGGGCAATCCTCTTTATTCCCTGTGGATCTTTCACACTGTAATTTCTAATGACTTTGATTCAGCAGACCACTGGATGTTCTTTACTGACCAGCTGAATAATTCATTTAGACAGCTTTTAAACTTTGTCTCCTAACTGAGAAGTTGCTACTGAGAACGCAAGACACTTTCCTCCATTTGGTCTTTACTGCATTGGGATGCTTTCTGTAGCTGTGACAAGCTTTGGACTTCTATCTGAAAGTGTGATTGAAGTTTCTGCAAATAAAACTTTTTTTATATGATAGTCATATTTTGATCAAAATATTTATTTAAATTATCAAGGTCAGCACCCAGATATGTTTCAGAATACTCAGTCAGTTGTTCAGGTTTTTCTAAACCATTCTTCTGAACATTGTTTTCCATGAAGACTGGTTTTATCACAGATGTCCCAAGTGTATTTCCCGACTGGGAAGTTTGAATTAGTAGGTTTTTTTTAGCTGACTGAACTGCTGATTGTTTTGAGTACTAGCTTTGAGTACCAGCAAATCAATATGTTAATAAATCAGCTCAGTAGACCTGAGCTTATACCAATCACTAATGACATAATTGGACCACAGAGGCCACTTCACACCCTGCTGTTGTGTGGCATCAAAGATTAAATAAGAAATAAAAATAATAATAATTTTTAAAAATCTGCAGCCTCAATACCCTTACTTTGTCATGTCAAAAAAACACATGAAAGAATGACAAATGAGCACACACACAAAAAAATAAATGACACTTCTTCAAATAATTTAGGTGTTAATACTTTGTTCAAATTTGAATGCTAATTACAGAGTAGTCAAGAATCAGTAGATTAGCTTCTCTTAATCAGCAAGAGTGGCTGCAGTATTACCTCATACCTACTTCCTTCATGCTTCAATTCAGTAGAGCACTTGCTTTAATTAAATACATCCTTACTTGTCAATGACCTTCATCAAATATGTGCTTAATTGCATTTCTGAACAGGCGTCCTTTCAGAAGCTGTGGACTTAATTTTTTTACTGTAAGCTATGCAATATCTTCCTTGTAGTATGAAAGTTGAAGTAGGGAAAACATCCCAAACACTTGGAGTTCTGAAATCTTGTATTTGGATCTAAAATTTTGGCTTGAGCCCCTTTTTAAGAAAGAATTTAATTTCATAGTTTGTGTATCACTAGTTAGAAAATACAGGAATTCCTATATTTCTTACAATTCTTAATTTATTTTCTCAGTGTCACATTTAATGAATGGGACTTATGGAAAAGTCCATGCTGTATTTCTAACCAAACCTTTTCTCCTGGTTGTCCTAGGTTTCCAGCTCGGCCTGGATCTCCAATCTTTCCTTCACAACCTGGTGACCCTCTGCCTCCTGGAAATCCTTTATCTCCTGCAAAAGGAATTAAATGGTAGTACAGCTGCTTTATTTTACAAAAGGGTATTTGTATGCTTGCAGTTATGAGCCTCTGGCACTAATGCAGCTCACGTGAGCTGAGGAGAGCATCTTGATCTCAGAGTTAACGAGACACACAGCATCATGTTTCTTCCATATTCACTCAATGTTGACTGTAACACTACTTATTCAGTAACTGATTTGAAGCAAGTAATAATTCTCTTTTTCAAATGAAGCTATTTTGATATCAGTTCCCTACTGTTTTCTTTAACAAGCAGCTTGGTCCTAGTTTTAGCATCTGAGCTTTTTTTTTTTTTAACTACTGTCCTTACAGGATTATGAGAATTTCTTAGTATTTCTAGTGTTCAAAAGGGGTATGACTTTGCATGAGGAATGGCCAAATTTGCAATATTGTAAATGCATTCTATTAGCTGCATATTAGAGCAAAACCAAAAATACAAACCCAAAAATGATTAAAAATAAAGTACTGACGCTTATACAGTCTCTGTAACACATATCCAGGTAAAGAGAATCCATCTGAAGTAAGTGTGGCACTCAGATAAATAGCTGCACCTGTTTGGGCAGCATTCCAGGAAGCATCAATGTCTTTTAAAATATTTCCCTACTGTCAGCTTTGATATTTGATACTCTGAAATACTTCAAAATACTTCAAACTTGCTATTTCTGAGACTTAAGGTGGTTAATTACAAGACTGCTAAAGACACTTATCTGCCTGTTCATTGATTTATTTTTTTAACTTGCTAACTATTTTAAGGTGTACTTTAAAAAAAAAAAAATTTTGTTTAGGTTTTTTATTTTAAACATCAAAAAGAGTATTTTACCTTTTGGACCNAAAAAAAAAAAAAAATTTTTGTTTAGGTTTTTTATTTTAAACATCAAAAAGAGTATTTTACCTTTTGGACCTGGGTTTCCAGGAAACCCTAGCCCTGGAAAGCCTGTGTCACCTGTTGGTCCTGAATGTCCTGGATCACCTGGCTGACCTCTTGCTCCAATCCTACCTGTACAAAGAAAATAAGTAAACTGTGAATTGTCTTGCCACAGAACATCAATTTGCAAGATTAGGTGTGTTATAGTTTATCATTATTAATTAGAACATGAATGTAAATTATATTAGAATTTAGGGACTATTTCTCCTCCACTGCAGGTTTTCACAGTTAAAATGCTAATTGCATGCACAGTACCAAAGCATGTATGAGTCTGTGAGGTTTTATGCAATCTAGTCAAATTCCAGACTCCTAGGAACAGCTATGCGCAGACACAAATCTTCCGCTTCTTGAGAGGTTACAAACACACAAAATAAAAAAATTTCCTGTGCTGTTCAGGACAGTTTTAAGGGCTATTGTTCTACAAAACCCAAGCAAAGATGCCTTACATTTAGCCTGACTGTCACTAACTGGCCTTTGGTTCATTCAAAAATTCTGCAAAATTTAGAACACCAGCAACAAAGAAAAAATCCCACCAAGAATCCAAGCCCAAACCCCATCCCAATAAAAGGAAACTCAGGTTATTAGTATTTTAGTCCAATGGTTAGGAATAGTCATGTCAAAAAGTAGCCAAGAAATGTAGTAATAGTTACTTTTATGACTGTGCCTCTGAAAAACATGAGAAGGGTCAAGGGCTGCAGGACAATTAAGAATGCCTTAACCTAATTTTGTTCCTTTTGTTTTGAAGTTTGCAGCAGTCCCAGTATAATTTAGGATATGCTATTGTCAAAATTATGCCACAGGCACTTTTCTGGATATACAAGCTGCAGAACATGCACCAAATGTTTCTGGTTCTTGGAGGAACCAACTCAAAGCATAGAACTGCTTGGAATCACTGCCATACTACACACCACGGACATGGCCCTGTGTGCCCTTCCTTTTCACATCCATTTCCACTAGTTTTCTTGAAAGGAAATGTTACAGCTAATTCCATAGTCCCTGTACCATAGAAGTCCTTTTTCATAGTAACCTGACAGTTTTACCTGGCCAGGGTTGGGAGAGAAATCCCAAGCTCTGACTTTTACTGTATTTAGTGCAGAGGTACTCACCAGGCACTCCTGGGGGTCCAGGTAAACCATCTGGTCCTTGAGGTCCTGGCAATGCAGGTAATGGAGTTGCCCTACTGGTCTCGCCTTTCAGTCCTTTAGCAAATACATAATAAAGTATTAGAAAGGTGTATAGTTTGGCAATAAGTAATCTCGAGCATTTCAACATATTAGTGATCAGTCTATTTGGTTCAAAATGTAGTCTTCTACAGTTTCCATGTTTCTGAAACTCTGTCAGACTTTGAAAAGTCTTCACATCCTGGCTTCATGAAGTTACATAATTTTATTGACACAAAGCCCATCTGCAGTCTTCCTCTCAGCCCTCCTGAAGTCTAGTGCAGGCCCAGAAAAGGAAGCACAAAGTCACTAGGAAAATGATGCAATGAGAAATACTTAATCTGCAACTCCTCTGAGTTCTTCCAGATTATGCTTGCCTGTAAAGACATACACTGACTGGTATGTTTCCAGCACTCCACAATTATTATGCCCTTTATATCTTACTCTGCTGACTTAGTTTACTACTGGTGATGACTGGATATTTAAATACCTTTTTTTCCCACAGTGAGGACAGTAAAGCACTGGAACAGGCTGCCCAGAGATAATGTGCTTTGTCCTTGGAGGTTTTCAAGGACCAATTGGATAAGACCTTGAGTAACTTGGTCTGATCTCATACATGTCCCTGCTCTGAGATGAAGTTCAGACTAAAAACTGCACAGAGTTCCTTCCAAACTCAGTTATTACATGACCCTAAGACTTTTGCTATTATCTTCAGTGGGACAAAATCTGGGACAAGGCTTTGGAAATCCCATGGCAAGGAAAATTTCCCATGTTTCATGGATTATGTCTTTGACTTCAATCTATCCCTGCAATTTTGAGTGCTCTTTAACATAGGTAAAACACAGTAAAATTGGGAAGTTACAAACCAGCTTCTCCAGGTAATCCAGGTGGACCAGGTATTCCTTTAGAGCCTTTAAATCCTCTTACTCCTTGTGGTCCATATCCTGGCAGTCCAGGAAGCCCCATTTCTCCAGGAAGACCAAGTCTGCCAGGCAACCCAGGTAATCCTCTATCTCCTTTTGGGCCAGCCAATCCCTAATGATTACACGTGTACACCAAGCATTACTTGCTTTCCACAAAAGTTCCACATTACAGCTTTCTTAACAAAATGCCCAATTCTCTGACTGTAATCTGGTATTACTTTAGTAACAGAGTAGCTCTGATAATATAAGAGCAAATTTTTCCTCTGATTTACTTTTGATTAAATGAATATAAGTTTTAATATCAATGGTTACAAATAGAGGGCTATTAAGGGGAAAATAGTACACATAAATACAATAGCCTGATGTTTTTCAATCATTGTGTTGTTGCACTGCACACTTTTTTCTGGTTTAGAACACATTTGGCAAAAAAACCCCCACCTCAGCTCTGATTCTCCTTGAATACTGTGGAGTCAGGTTTAGAGATGGTTATATCTGAATCACGTTAACAGTCAACATAACACAACAAGCTGTGTAAGTTGTTAGTTTTTGTTTCTGCTGTGCTCTTCCCTAGTAATTCTACTTTTATGGTCAGTTCTCACTGAGGATTAATCCTTAAAGACTGAAGAGGAAGCATTTGAATTATTAAGCATTATGAGTAGTCAGGAAAAACATCTTTTTTTAAAAGATCTTATTCATCATTGTAATTCAACATAATGATGCAATAAAAATATCCAAACTAACACCTCAAGAGACTGCTGAGGTTTTTCAGCAACTTGTACCTACACTGGCCTCATCTCTCTCTAGTATTACACAAGAATATTTCCTCTCATTCTTGCATGCATATTGGTTGCTATAATATAGTTGAGGACGGTACCCTCAGTCAGGTAGGGGATATATTCAGTTGAAGTACATCCACGGATTAAACAGACTGTTGTACAAGATAAAATGCTGACTTAGGTTTTCATGCCTTCTATATTAATTGCAAACAGTGCATACCCACCTCTTCACCTTTAGAACCCTTGGATCCTTTAGAGCCAGGTCTTCCCAGAAATCCACTTGAACCTTTTCTTCCTTTGTCTCCCCTGACTCCTGGATCTCCTCGCTCACCTTTCGGCCCTTCTGGATGTACATATCCTGCCTCACCTTTTGATCCTTTAGGTCCTTGATCTCCTCTAAAGCCTGGAGGTCCCTGGAACAGAGTAATCAAAAGAATTTCAGTACTAGATATATGTCAACTGTTTTCAAGTTTCTTTTTTTTAAATTAAATACCTCAGAGGGGTTCTCCTTACTCTCATTTTTATTCACCGTAATGGCACATTTCAATGAACAGTCTTGGGTTTGGGTTTTTTTGTCTTTTCTTTTCCTCCTGCCTTTACTCCTTTTGTGCCTGATTACCATTTAATTTATGCTACTACAAGCAGGAATAATGAAGGATAATTTAAACGGTAAGATGGTGGCACAAAAAGAAGGACAAGAAGGTACCTTAAAACCTAGTTAGAGATTTCTCCTCTACATGGGAATATCTCCCCAGGGACACTCTAGTGCCATAGTTGGCTCTGTTCATAGCTAACTTCTCTCTCTCTTTTCTCCCCCACAAGTTACAAAGTGGGTACACTATGTCAGCCAAAACTAGTACAAGCTGAAAGCACACTGGGCTCTAGTGATCTTGGGCTCATGAACTCTTGTGGGGCTCCTGGAAAAGCCTGTTAGCAGACTCATTCTGCATCTGTACAGCAACCACCACAAGGAATCCTTGTGCATAATTTTTTTATTGGACAGCACCGACTGTAGTTTCCCATAAATAATTACTACTACAGGCACAAGTTAGAACAACCAAATGCTATGTGTGTGGCAGCAGGTGGCAGCCTTCCCTCTTCATAACGTTTCCCAAGAGGGACTGTCCTTTGCACCCCTGAAGAGGGTATCAGGAGAAGCAAGTTTCTCTGCACAGCTGGGGCTTTAGCAACTCCTGAGTATGCTGGAAACAGAAGTAAGAACACAGCACACAAAACTCCAGATATGCTTTACAGCCTCTGCCATGATTACAGAATTCCCCAAAGGAGTAGAAGGTAACTATACACTACCCGTACCAGACAGAATAAGCAGTCTCGCCACCATGAAAAGCAGGTTAATCACACAGGTATTTACCTGCCTCACTGCCTGGGCTGAACTTGCTGCACTGAGCAAACCAGGCTCACATAGAGCTACGTGAGCCATACATAACATCCTCTACCTTGCCTCCCATGCAGACACATTCATTACTACAGGAAAAAGCCCAGTTGAGATCACCCAGAAGGACACTGCATGTAACACTAGCTATGAGGTTTCTCTGAAATAATTCTTGTGGGATCTGAACATTAAACTGAAAAAACAAAGTCTTACTTGAGCCCCTGGAATCCCTGGTGTTCCTGGAGAACCTGGAGAACCTTTTGGACCTGTTGTTCCTTCTCTACCTGCAAAAGAAACATTATATTTTGTAAAGAAAAATGAAAACAAGGACATGGATTTTGACAAGCTTCAATAATTGCACCCAACATTGAATGTTTCTGCTTGTTACATTGACGTATCTTAGATTGACCTGGCTTCAGGCTGCACCTAAGCCTATCAGCACTCTGACTTCAGCTCTTCTAGGGCAAGTGCTCGTATCAGCAGAGGGAGATGCATCAGGCTCTCACACTCAGCACCACCTCAGGGCTAGTTCAAGGACTGCGTGCTGCAGACATGCCCGTACCTGATTCTCATACTGAAAGAAAAATCATTTGCACTCCTACTATCCTGTTAGGAACAACAAGATAATTTACCAGGCATGCCATCCTGACCACGAGGCCCAGGAGAACCAGGAAGACCAGGTATTCCCGGAATATAGCTACAATCAGTACACACACTAGCATCATCACCTAGAATGAAAACACATCGTTAGTTGCTACACAGCAAGTCATTTTCAAGCTTAACTAATGTGTTACATAGTTATAGCTAACACGTCTTGGCCAGAGAGCGGTAGAATAATGCCCTTAATTTTGTTGAAAGATCACTTCCAACACAGCACTTAATTACCTGTGGCAAGAGAGTGAATCAGAACTGACTACATTTAATTTAAAGGGCAGACACATTTGGTTTAAATCGCTTCATTTTTTCAAGTCAAGTTTTAGCAAACAATCTGGATACAGTCATTCTACTGATAAGCCAAATTCTCTCCAAGGAAGAAAGGGACATGGCTCTGTAACAGTCAGGGCCACTCTGATGACTAGCAAAGGGCAGAGAGATTCAGCAGCTCCTGTGGGTGAAACTTGCAGCTTCTTTCAGAGAGCAACTGTTAGCACTGAATGTAACAACAGGAGAGTACAGAACACTACCAGTCTGTAATAACTGCTTGTTCCAGTGCAGATCTACACCCTGCTGCAGTTCTGTACAACTGGTGTGCAGCGCTGGAAAGCACTGCTCTTTGAGCTGATGTTTAATGTAAGGGGAGGAAGATATCTTGCTATTCCTAATCAATTTTCTTAAAACTCTGAACTCAGGAAACGTCTTTAAGAGGTAAATTAAATTTAAAACCTCATGAGGATTCATGAAGTTTACTGGATTGTACCATTTCCTTCTGAGTGATAGTTTTCTGAAACTGACCTTTCATGCCAGTATCTCCTGGAGGTCCTGGAGGTCCTGTACACCCTGGCTCTCCAGGGAGTCCTGGTAGGCCTGTTCTAAGTGTTACTCTACCTGTTAATGAAATGAGCATGGCACCATTACATCAGCAGATTATTCAGACAATCCTCTAGTTGCTAAGAGAGAAAAAAGTTGCAGGATGAGCTGGAGACAGTATTGTGATCCTTACGGGTCCCTTCCAACTTGAGATATTCAACAATTCATTTAAAAGAGAGAACTACCTGGAAAAATCCAAAACACGTGCAAATAGAAGTACCTGGTTCTCCTGGAGGACCTGGTAATCCAATAGAACCAGGCCTGCCAATAATGCCAGGCAGTCCTGGAGGGCCTACAATACATAAGCCAGTTTGTCCTTTCTCTCCTTTTGTTCCTTTTGGCCCAGGAAATCCTGGGGGACCTCTCAGACCAGGTCTTGACACACCTAACCAAAGGGGAAAAAATACAAAAACAGAGTTAAAGAAGAAATGGCATTTCAAAGCAAAATAAATACTCAATAGGATGAGTGACAGACAAGCACACTGAGTTCATTCCACAAATCTTTTTTATCTTGTAATATATTAAATCATCACAATGACAATCTACAGACATTTTAAAATGATCTTTAACCTAAGTACTGACCCATCAAAGTTCTTGGGTGACAATTTTTTACCACTTAGAGGTATGTTTAAAGTGGTCTGAAATTAACATTTCACTAAGCTGATTCAGTGTAACAGGCAGGAAGAACAGTGTATTTTGTTATTGGTACTGGATTATTGCACATACCTGGTCTACCAGCAGCTCCAGGAGGACCCTGTGGCCCTGCAGGAGTAATATATTAAGAACCTGAGTTAAACCACTCTATACTTTACAAAGTCACTATTCAATACTGCTGACTACAAACTTCAATCTTCTGCATTTTAAGCTTAAAAGTTAAAATAAGAATTTGGTTTTGTCTGAGCAGGCATCTTCTACTCATGCAACTGTTGCATACTGACAATTATTTTTAAGGGGAAATAATTACATAAAGTCTCAGGATACATTTCACGCCTGTAATTAGAGTTTAGGAAATATCCTTGTAAAGGCAGAAGCAGGTTGCTCAAAATGTAGTCTGCAACAAGTCCTTTGTGTGGACTGCTCTTGCTAAAAGATTCTGGTTTTGATGTCCTGCTCACCAGGCATGCCACGTTGACCTTTTGGTCCTGGAGGTCCGGGAGCTCCTTCATTTCCTTTTTCACCAACCACATAATCGTAATACTCCGTCTTAAGGGAAAGATGGTATGAAAAGAAAGAGTTGCAAGAATGAAGAGAGAAGCACAGTACCTCGTATTGAACATTTGGTTAAAGCAATGTTATGATCTCATTCATAATTTTGATGTTCTGACACCACAGGACCTTGCTAATTACATGGTCATTACAAGCAAATGGGAATGAAATCATAATTGTTATTAGCAGCAGTGTTTTTTTACTTCTATGTCACTATCACAATCACTTCAGTTTTTTACAGAGTTTATTTCTTTCTAACAGTGTGGGCAGAAGGTTTCCATTAGGTACACATGGAGCCTTTAGGAAAACCACTAGGGAGACAGTACGACTCATAAGCACAGTTGTATTCATAGCAACTCCTGCATTCTTCAAAAAGCCTTCTTAGGGTTTTAAAATGAATGCCACCAGTTTTTGAAGTGATTAGAAATTGGTTTAAATATTAACACCTCTGAATTTTTGTAACTGTTCTTTGACGGTCCAATCTCCTGCCAAAATTGCTGGATCTGAAAGAGGTCTAACCAGGCACAGATCCTGCATTCGATTCCACATGAAGGAAGATGTCATCTGTGTGAGAATCCCAGCAATATCAGCAGTTTGTGAAAGCCACGCCTCAATTAGAGCATCACGGGACATCCATTATTGCCTCATGCAGTCAGTTTGGATTATTCTTACTCTAATTGTTTAGAAAAATGACATATGAAGATGATTTACACTTACTCGACCACAAGCTCCAGGTGGACCAGTGCTTCCTTTCATCCCCTTGATCAGAGGACAGAGATGGGTTTGTTTATTAAAAACAAATATGGAATGACATTTCCCTAATATTACTTCAGTACATTACTCAAAACATTAAAGAAGAACTTCTGCTCCTGACCAGTCCTTCACCACCCTGTCCCTGTTCCTTACACAACTATTCAGCCACACACTCCAAAACCCACAGAAACTCATCAGTAGGCATAGATGGACACCAGTTCAAACATGTGGTCTGTTTCAGCTGATCCATTCCCTATTCCATATTGTTACTTGTCATCTGTTAGGTGTAAAACATATTATATACACAGTGATAAATAAAATTATATAGTAGCCCCCCCCCATACCTTATCCTCATCCTCAAAAGCAGTAACAAAACCATTGGACAATACCTTTGCTCCTTGCCTTCCAGCCAGTCCTGGCTTGCCCTGTTCACCCTTTTGTCCCTGCAGGTGACAGTACACCATTTTAAGAGGATTAATCTTTTAGTGATGACATCTTTAGTAAGACCCAAAATGTAAAGCTTTAATCTTTCATGGTGATGGCAAAGTCAATGTAACTTGCTCAGGGGAAGAAATCACAGTGAAAGACCCAGTTTGGGGTACAGCTCCATGTCTGTAGGAAAAGTCCATCCAAACGTGCCTACTATGGCACACTCCAACACTCCCACGGTGGAGCCTCTCTGGATGGCACAAGTGTAGGAGTCTCTGATTTGTTCTCCCTCTGTAAACTATTTCTGGAGGAGAGAAACTGAACACAATGCAAGGTTCTCACGTTCAACATCCTCCCCCAGAACCTGGTCAGTCTGTGTGATGGTGCTGATCTCAAGAGGTGTCAGCAACACCAGGAGGGAAAACAGTGGAGATTAAGGCTGTCTGCAAGTGAATACATGCAAGGCAGAGGGGTTTCTTGGAGGCTTAACCACTTGAATGCACGGCTAGTGAGTAAAGCTGAAATGGGAACAGAGCAATGACATGCCTTTGTCATGACAGAAAGTTTTCTTTCTGTTAGCTGAGGCAGTAGAGCTTTGTGGTCTGTCATTCAGTGTTCTTTGTCAGGCAAAAATTAAAAAGCACTGCCTGTGAAGGTCGTTTTAGCATTACAAAGATGATGTTATAGTAAGATACATGTGAAATGGGCTATTCTGCTAGTAGGAATTCTGGTAAGATATTTCTAAGGTCACTGTGACTCTAATGACGTTTTCAAAGTGGAGATGAAATAAATAAAAGAACTGATATTAAACCAATTGAATACAGTATTTCAAACACATTTGAACAACTTCAGCTTTTAAATTAGTATACAAAGGAGATAATTTTGTTCATAAAATGTCCTAAGAGCTCTATGTTGACAAAATGACAGCTTAATATCTATCAGTCATCTTGTTTCAGGCCAAGACAGCTCTGACCCTGATAATAACTTTTCTTTGTAAAACAATGTCTTTGATTCTGTGATTTTAAACTATCACTTTTCTTCCCAATTTTTCTCAAAGGGAAGGTATAAGTCTTATGCAAAAATTTCAATATGACTAATCAGAATAAAAGTCAGTAGAATTAGTTTTGCTTAACTTGCAGTGTGTCTCAAACTCATTAGACAGTCAGCAGCAAGCAACATTTTGATTTTACACAGAAGCAACAATATCTATGAACTGAGCCTCTGTCTCCTGAGCATAAATCTATGAGGACATGGTCTGTTCCAAGGTCAGCTGAGTGAAAGGAAGTGTTTCAGTGTATGCAAATCAACATTTTCAAACACATTCTGCAATGAGAAAAAGCTGTGACAGGAAGATAGAATGGTCATAAACAGATGGTTATTACTTAGAAAATGCTTAGAAGGCTTCCTTCATTACCGGTAAGCCAGGTGGACCTGGGGCACCTTCTTTTCCAGGTTTACCCTACAAAGGAAAAATGTAAAATAAAATTTTAAAAAATTAAAAAGCAGGGACATTGCATTCAAATAGCACAGTACCTAAATGCTGTGCACGTAACTATATGTTAGGTCTGTATAAATTGTAGAAAGCCGTTAAGGCTATTTTAAAAGTGTACATTAATCATAACGAGTGTTCACAAAACTCTACAAAACGTGTAGAATGATATTCCATTGACATTCCTCCTCCTGTGGAGGACTACTTGTGCCAAACTTCACCAGTAAGAAGTGCCAGAAAGCTTGGTCCAAAATCAGGTTCTTTCAGAGGCAAGACAAATGATAAAACAATACAGCAGCAAGCAGCCCTTCTAATGGTGAGCTCGGAAGGATATTGAAGCAAAACTCTTAACCCCATTTTCTGTAAGGGAAGTCTTGAAGAGAAATCATTTAATGAAAAGGAATAAGGAGTGCACTTTGGCAGCCTCTGCTGGGGTCCCGGTACTTTGTTTGACAACAAGAAACAATTGTTTAAGCAATTCATAACAACAACCAAAAAAAAGGAGACAAAGGGAAGAGAGAGAAAGGGGAGAAAGGGGGAGCGAAACAGAATGAAATGAAAACATGACTCTGAATATGGATACTTTGCTTGCCACCTTGAAGGCAGAAATGAGGAAAACTGGGTTCATTAAAATCCACAGCAAGAAGATAGTGAAAAGGTAAAAGGAGGGCAGGAGAAGATTATAAGCTCAGAACAACAGGAAAAAAAAGAACATTTTAGATAATTGTTTTTCCCCACAGAATACAGCAATTAAATTTAAAATAATTTTAAAGAAAAAGACCAGACCATGAATTATGATGCAAGCATCAGAAAAAAAAGCAAAAAGATGTCAGAACTTAAAAGAGAAAGGGAGGTCAAATAACATCACCATAGGCTCAAAACTTGCTTGCATAAAATAGTAATTTTTTCCTAAAACATGCAATCCACAGCAATTTGGTATTTTGTGCTCTCTGATGTAATTTCAATTGCAAAAAGAAATGTTTTGTTTTCATTTTAGAACAGCAAGTCAGTCAATGTCTTAAAAACATTTCCTTAGCATACTTCAAGATCAATACACAAAAAAGCAAGCATGCTCTACTACTTCCTCCACCAGGGAGGAAGGGAAAGGTCAATTAAGAAGAGTTCTAAAAAAAATTACTGCATGACAGGACTAGGCTTTTGCAAACAGAAGACCGTGTAGAAGAAATACAGAAGATGGAGGCTTAATAACACTCACTGGATAGCAAGAAGCTTTAGCACTTTACACTAGTAACTCAAATAAAAACGTTCATAATGTATAGGAATAATGAAAATAACAATCAAGTTGCTCTGTAACATCATCATTGTTATAGCACCATACAACTGAATAAAGAACAATTCTCAGGTAGTACCAGGGTCTTGGCTTGCTGTCTTTCCTTGTGGAAGAAAATTTATTGCAACCAGAAGAAAAGTTTCAAAAATATACACATTTGGACTGAATGAAATATTTAATTTGAAAATTACTTTTCTTAATATTGCTTTCATAATGTAATCAAAATCTGTATTCATAAAATATAAACACAATTTTGATTTATTTGATTATTTTATGGTTCTCCCCTGATTATATATTGGTAAATTGTTATGAATTCATACAGTTTTGGTTACTAAGAATCTGCGTCTTTCATTGATTAGTTTTTATCTGAAAGTCTGAAAGTCGTCTGAATGCAAAGTAATAGCTTTCTTTTTAATCATCTTTAAAAAAAAGAGATAATCAAGTAAATTGTATTTCAATACGTATGCTTCTTAAAATAAACACATTATTTTTTCACATACTATACTGTCAACAGAATAACTCTCTTAGGCAACTTTTCACGTCTCCTAATAGCTGCTTGCTGAGTATACTGATTTAAATGCTGCCTTAGGTAAACTCCGTTTTTCATTCTCTTCTACATGTACACTTGCACCATAAAGCCAGTACATGTCCAGCAGAGCACATTTTTACTAAGTTTCAGCAGTAGAACCTTTATAGCAGAACAAGGAGAAGTGCACCACCATCAAGTGACCTTTACTCCATGCACTCACAGTATGTGAGCCTGTAAGTAGAGTCACCTGACTTCCAGCTCTTGTCTAGTTTACTGCAGGAAAGAGCTTTCAAATCTAGGAAAATCTGCTCCGAGTGGCAGTGAGACAACAACTGAACTGCAATACTAGTTCAAAACTGTTTTTCACAAAAGACTAACATATGTGTATTCAATTGTTTGCACATACCTCTGCTCCTGGTTCTCCTCGCTCACCCTTTTCACTTTCAGAATCACCAACTGGACCCTGTAACAAAACCACACTAAAGATATACATATTTTGAGACTCACATTTCCTACATTAAAAACATATTTTAAATTATTTTATCTTTAAAAAAATGTAAAGTACAGTTGGAATGCTATTAATAGGTATTCTATTCATTAGTTCTATTCTTGCCATTAACGGTTGAAATAATTAGTGTTGATACTGGACTCTAAAGAGTAGCATTTAATAGGTGATGCTGCCTGAACATCTGGATTTAAGGGATTTAGTTCTGGTCACTTACTGTAAACCCCATTGGCCCTGGGAGTCCTCTTGATCCTTTTTCTCCTTTTTCTCCTTTCAAGTCCTATTACATAGAAAATAGAATTTACTGCGGTATCTTGGATTTTTCTATGCTAACCATGACAGTCCAGTTCTACAAATAGGAAATCCTGATGTCACCACTCATTTCTTTGAGTGGAGATGGTTCTACTTAAATGAATAAGAAACAGAAACTTCGTATCAGTGCCTCTGCCTAAGTCTATGATGTTTGGAAAAGAAACTGTTTCTGGACATATTTCAGAACTGAGCAAGGTCAAAACAACTTACCTGTAATTGCATGCAAGGGGACTACAGTAAATAACCCCCCAAATGGCAACAAGAAACAAGTAAAAACCCCAAATAAACCTTAGTTGCTCCACTAGAGCTACAGTTACTTCCAAAACATAAATGCAGTGGCTATCTACACCATGCTTGTCTCTGTGGGTGCAAGATTAGATTGCCCTACTGTGCAGCCACATTATGTATTGGGCCACATCCTAAGGTCACTGTAAAGACAAATTTTATCGATAGTCTAATTATTACTTGGTTAGACTCATGCTCCAACCTATTCACGTAGGGAGTTTTGAGGGGTTTCTAAACCTTAATGTCCAATATCTCTGAAAAATTGCCATTCTCTCATGATAACCCACCATAGGTGTGACTGGGAAGTGCTCCAGGTGGTCTGTATTTGGTTAAACAGGGACAGCTGCTGCACCTAAAAGCTGAACCTCGGTTCTGCCATCTTTCTCTTCCCTCCTCAACACACTTTTGTTGCAAAATTCACTTTTTATTTTAGCACATAATGGAGAGGGAGTTTTGATGACTCCATAGATTAGATGAATATCAAATAAGAAAAACAAAGTCAGGAACATGATGAAGACTTGTCCTGTTAATATGTGAATACTTAAAATTGTATCAACTACTGCTGTTTAATTTCTATATAAGGACAAAATGCAAAGACTTTAATTCACAAAGCAATACTAACAATGACAGCCAAATCAGACTATTTCCTTTCTTCTGTATTTATTGTCTTTCCACCACTTTCCATGATTACTCATGTTTCAGTAAAAACAATGAGAAAACAAACTACAAAATGTATATGAACATGTAAGCTTTTGTGAAACTCTGGTAGCTCAGAGTCTGACATTTTCAGTGACAAGGCCCAGAAGTCAATACAGCTGTGGCTTTGATGATAGCCATTCAGAAAATCCATGTTGATTTGGTGAAGCAAAAGTGATTTACTCTTCATGCAGTCTGAGATTCACAGCAGGTGGGTTACTAGTAAGCAAGACGCATTCCACTGGCATTGTGCAGATGCTCACGTGCACACACAGGCCTCAGCTGAGGCTGTACAGAGACACTCTAAGAGAGCTTAGTATCTATATGGATCCAATCTGAAAAATGTTAGGATGGGTAAAAGGAAATGTTATCAGAGCAGTGAAGATGAAAATGTCCTCTCAAAGTAAAACCTAGTAAGATGGCTTATCTGAGTGTGATGTTTGACAATTTTACTACCGTCATGTTGTCTGGTCCACTTAACGTCACAATAACAGTTCCTGGTGGTCCAGGGGGTCCAGCTAACCCAGTGTCACCCTTGGAAGAAGAAAGAAAAATAGAGCAATTACAAGCAGTATGTTTTTGTCATTTCGAATTACAACTGCTATACTTTTGACATTGTGAAAATTCTTGTCATTACACTCATTAATCCAGTTAACACTTCTCTTTGCTTGCTATTTATCTTGCAATTAAACAGGCACATGGAAGATTTAAGCCTATGACAACCTTCCCCTAGCTGAGAAATATAAAATGGATATGCTGATTTCTGTTACAGTATCTGGAAACATCTTACATTTTTAACTATTTAAACTCTCAATGAAGTAAAAACACCTCCTTGATTACTATTTTTCTCTCAATTCAATTATGTCAATTACATGAACTGTCTTTGGGGACATCCTCATAGCTGCAGTCTGGGTATTACAGGGAGACCACAGAATCATAGTGCTAACACATAAAACAAGCTTTCATGTGTCCTTCACTGAGAACATTAGTATTGAAGTGCACTTTTTCATTAAGGATCTTTCAGAACAGGGAAAGTCCTCAACGTGATCTTTCCTGCAGAGCTCAACAAAACAATATCCACAATTTCCAGTGATTTTAAGCCAGTGGAATGCTTTCCCATGAATTTGCAGCATAACAGCAAAGAAGGTGTCACTCTTACATATGGAAGCAAGATGTTCCATGGTCACCCGAGCTACTGCAGATGAATTAACCAGGCCTATAGACAAATTATTTTCCAGGAAGCTTCCAGCACACTCCTGGTAGTAATTACAAAGTTAAAACCAATCACAGCTGAATCTGTGCAGGTCAATTAGCATAACTGTGAGATACCCCAATTTCTTGAAAGGATCCTGCAAGGATATTCAGATTGACTACACTGGTCCTCCAGCCACAGACTGGGGTCCTGAGATACACCACGGGTATTTGTAGTAATTCCTGGCTGAAGGTCAATTACGTGGAATACAAAGTAAGAACAGGAACAACAAGTCATCCAATTTCTGTTCAAAATCTGAGAGTTTTTCTAGAATTGTAAGGACTGACACTGAAAATACATTGGCCAGAAGTTGTGAGACTACAGATGCTATCTATTTAGCAATGTTTATCTGCTTAGATAAGCATTTAGGAGCATCACACAAAATATATATATGAATTTATTTAATGCCATGTGTTAGTAAATATTAACAACTGGCCCCTCTTCAGTCTCTAACCTTCTATCCAAAAGTTTGTATAATTGGCTCTTATATGAAAACATTTTGACCTTAGACAGCAACTGTCATGTTTCCATTTTTCAACAGAAGACTTCCACATATATACTGAACATTTTTATTCCACAGTACTTACTTCCCCAAACATTTCACAGCATATCAAAAAGTGCAGAAAACAGAAACAAAATTTCTAAAATGTTTTAATCTTTTTATGAAATTACCTTTCTTCCTTTGGTTCCTATTACTTTCAGTCCCATAAGACCCTGTTAAAAAAATCCCAAAAAATTTTTTTTTAATTTTAAAAACACCTACAATATAGTTAATTTATGTTACACATAAGAGAAGTTTTCATTTTTATTACCAATCTGAGACTACCTTAGGTCCAGGAGGTCCTGCTATCCCTGGCATGCCCTACAAAAAATGAAAAAAATAATCCTTAAGAAAAAAATTACAATCTTCAGCTCAGATATAGGTGTTTTGAAGTACCAATTTTCACACGACTTCTATCACTATTTTTACTCTTTCTCCCACCCTTACAACCACAAGCATTGTCAGTGGGTGACAGACTGTTTACACAGTTGCAAACATATGCATCTCTCAATGTCATACATATTAGCATTTAAAGTTAGTTAATGGGTAGCCATTTGAAAATCAAGATTTATGCCTACATGGACAAGGATACTTCTGAAAATATAGAAGTTATCATGCATAAAAATAATAAAAAGAAACTGAAAAAATCAGATGTGTGCAGAAGAACATGGGTTTTACATACACATGGGTCTAGACCTCCAGTAAGTCTGAAAGAGTCAAGGACTTGTATCTGTTTACTTTCATAGGGTTTAGGGAAAATCAAAGGTTAAAATAACAAGTGAGATGTAAGTTCATACTCACTAAAGGTCCTGGAGGGCCCTGTGGTCCAGGTTCCCCAGGATATCCTTGAGCACCCTGAGCACCCTTTATATTGAAAAAGAAACTGGAATAAATCTCCTGGCAAGATTATGAGCAAAACACAACACTAAATTCAATGAATTGAATAACAAACAGAGGAGAAGCACTGTTTCTGAATTTCCTTTTGCTACCTCAGGATAACACAGAAGTATAATTCTTTCTCACTGCTTCACTGGTTGGAATATGTTTTGAAACATGAAAAAATATATCTGTTCTAAAACTAAACTACTCAAGTGAGGATGTAAGTCCTCTGAGAAATGTGGACGCATAATCCATATGGTCTTATTAATACCTCTAATAAGCCTTCAATCTTTCAAATATTCTATGCAATAAATCCTGTACTTTAAAGCTTCATTTTCAGCTTCAAAATTTAAAAATTTTTATTTTCTTTTTAATTTAATGTTCTCTGTTTATTTCAATAGACAGAAGAAGTGTCAGCTCTGCCTTCCTGTGTTAATGTCTATTTTTAAAATATGGACCACCCTGTCCTTGGTTAGTACTCTAGAAGCTGAGCTGGTCTAACCTGTTCAGTCTTACTTTACTGGGAATTTTAGCAGTTGGACTAGATGGAAATTATAGGGCCCTTCCAACTGAGCTATTCTATTCTATTCTATTCTATTCTAGTCTATTCTATTCTATTCTATTCTATTCTATTTGTAGAGGTAAACTCATAAATCTGTGACCAGTTTTTCTCCATATCTGAAGCACTGTTTTTCTGCAACCTGACTGGCCTGCAAACTGACTGGTTTCTGTTTAGAAATTAGTGACATAATTGTAAAATACTGTATCTATATTAAATAAATAATACATTTCAATTATATAACATACAAAATAATTTAAATAAATACTCATGTTACATATAATGTGTTCATGCACATTATTTTATATTTTATAAATATCTGTCTCAATGTCTTAACTTTGAGTTACCTGAAGTCCAGGCATTCCTGGTAATCCGGGATCACCTTTTGCACCATACTCTTGGCTATATCCTTCTGCGGGGCACCCCTGGACAATTAGATAAAAAGAAACATAATGAGTTATGTTGTAGAAGTCTGTAGTTCAACAAGACTTCTAATACAGTTTGTAGGGAAATGAGCAACAACAGAATTGCATAATGACGGAAACTGTCCACTATGGATAGTTCTACCTTTAAAGAAGAGTTTATTAAACAAAATATACCTTTTCCAGGCATTCCAGTTCTCTGTTAGAAGCAGTCTTCTCTTCAGATATACCTACATTACTCATGCACAGTCCTTGCATTCTATTTATTTTTCTTACTTTTTAACCCTGTAAAATACTCTCTAGTGCATGTGCAGATTTCCATATGGATTCATAAGCTGTTTGGGAGAGGACCTCAGTTCTTTCTGTGCTTGAAAGTGTTAAATTCATTACATGTAATAAACAGTAGTTGGAGGGGAAAAAAAATATTCCCATTTTGCAACCTGAGGTGAGTGCTACTGGTATAAATGAAGCATAAAATTTTGTGGTTGCTTCTCCTGGAAAGTAAACCTTCTGTTTCCCATGAATGGAGAGGTTAAGAGTTCTTTTCCAGCAACAAACATACACACAAATTGTTGATAATCAAGAAATACTTCATGTCATATGATGCAAGTAACTGACCTTCTCTCCTTTGATACCAGCAATACCCTAGGAAGAAGAACAATCATATTAAAACAGAAAAGTAAAAGAGAGTGCTGAAAGGACACATTCTAAATATTCGCTAAGCTTGGTGCTCTTCATTTGATTTACTTTCATGAAGAAGGTGTATAGCTGGATTCATGTTTACTGTGCCAGACTTCAATTTAAGAAGAAATGGCATATTATTAAAAAATAGTCCAGTCTCACAGGTACAACTCTACAAGTGAAGGCAGAACAGCTTTGAAGCCTGATCTTAATAAATGAATAAATAAATAAAAACAGGAGAGCTGGTAAAATAAAGATCACGTTTAGAAGTTATTAGATTTGAAGCCACTGGAATTTGACAGACAGCATTCCTTTTCCATTTGTTTAAAAGTTTCTTTTTCTACACACTGTAAAACACATGTCTACAGTGAAAAAACCCCAAATTCTAGGGTTAAAGCAATGCACCCAGAATGAGAAGTTCTGGATTTAGTTCCTGATTCTTATTGACTTAATTGAACCATTTTTCCCTCAAAGATATTTAGGCATGAACTGAAACTGCAATCTATTAAATATATCTTGGACATGTTTACATATATAAGTGGTAAGTTTTCATGAGTATTCCTTGAGACCTAACTCCAGTCAATGAATTTCATGCACTCATTAACTAAGAAGTTGAGGCCCACCATGTAGCCAATAAAGCATTACATTTTGCTTTGGTCTCTTTATCACACAGCTTTCACACTAACAAAATGGGGATACCTATATATTTCAACTGTTGGCAGCATGGGCTAACAGGAGGCTTTACATTCCTTCAGTGACTGGCTTTATGTGGTAGGAATGCACAAATTCAAACATTAATTTCACAGACACCTACTGGAAGGCCTGGAGCACCTCTTCTACCTGGAGGACCTGGAAATCCTTGATCACCCTGAAAGCAGTAACAGTGATTGTTAATGCATATTATGGTTTATTATTTGGTCTGATTTTGGCAAAAGTGTTTACAAAAGAAGTTTTTTATTCTATCACACTAAATGCACTGTAAATGCATTACCACTGTATTTTGCTAAAAGAGGACCATCCCATTTTATGTACACTGATTTCTATCCTAGACAGTTCAGATTAGTTCACTGTTTCACTTGAAATGTATGATTTTCTGCAGCAGTCATTATTCTGACTCTCTCTTTCAGAATGCTGGAAGCATTTGAACACAGAGCAAAGAAAACCTGGTAAATCTGTAACTTAACATTAAGCCTTTTCTCTTAATTACTTTCAGAATTTATGAATTGTCAACTGTAAACTAGATACCGGCGAAATAAAATTAATTAACTACCTCCTTTATAACCCATTGCAACAAAAGGACACGTTGGACAAAACTGATTAGGTCTTCTGGATTTAGTGAAAAATGTGTTATCTTTCAAAATATCAAACGTTATTCTCAACTTTTATCAAAGGCCATTAGCATGTGTTATTTAAGTCTCTATTTTGCACAAAAAGGCAGCACTTTTCCTTCCTCTGGTCTCATGGTTCAAGTTTTTGAAGCTGATGAAGTCACAAACCAAAATAAGTCAAAGTTGTCGTATGTCAGGGCAAATTTAGAACACCCTTTGGCCATTCCCAAGCACAGCCAAACACCATCTCCAGAACATTCAGCTTGGTTCATACCTTTGTGCCGTTGCATCCTGGAACACCCGGCAGCCCAGGAGGACCAACAGTTCCCGGTTCACCCTAAAAAGAAGCACAAAATTGACACAAGCTTTGTTTTTGCACATTCATATTGCCCTACAGAAACACTGAAAGAGTTTGTGTTGGAGCAGTGTTTCACAAGACTTGACAGATTACAATGTGTTCTTAAATCATTACAATGAGTAAGAATTGCTGATGCCAAGATTTTTATCTCTAGACCAACTGACAGAGACAATGTTGATGTTGAGACCAGAGTGAGCACATTGAGCTGAGGATAATTGTGCACTGAAGACTGTAGTAAGAGAGAAATGGTTAAATCTGTTTCATTTTTACTTACTGGAAGGCCTGGAGGACCTGAAAAGCCGGGTATTCCTGGGACTCCCTAGTGATATAAAACCAGAGGAATAATATTACAAATATTAAACAAAAGCTCATTAAGCAGTTTTACTTTGATTACATTCATAATAAGAATGAATGCAAATACGATTCTATTAAAAGACGATGACTTCCTTAACTCTTCTGATTGTGAATCAGCAAAATGCTTACACACTGATAACACACACTGGTTTTGCCCAAGAAAAAAACCCAAAACAACTCTTCATGGTATTCTAGTCTGACCTTTTCATTGCACACCCAAATATTAAATACATACAGCAATAACCTGGTACACAAAGCATAGCAAAAAGGGCAAAAGTTCTAAAAATAAATAATGCATGTGCATACACTGTGTTATAAATTTTAACCATACTTTTAAATCACACATATTGTTTTGCTTTTATTTTCACAAATTATTGAACCAAGTTGGCATTTAACATGACATTTAATATATGTAAGTTTTTTTAAAATACAAACACTTACTCGTATACCTTTGGGTCCAACTAATCCCATAAGCCCCGGAGAACCCTAGATCACAAAGTGAAAGCAACATATTTTAATGGAATTGAGAAAAAGAACATAGATGTCAACAGAACACTCAATATTTTTGAAAGCAACATATTTTAATGGAATTGAGAAAAAGAACATAGATGTCAACAGAACACTCAATATTTTTAATGTCAATACCAACATGTGCACACAAAACTAGCTATATAAATAAATATATAGCCTATTACAGTCAATAAAGGAAACGAGCATTTCATACAACGTGCATAAATTGTAGTATCTTGCCCTCCCTTTCAGTGTTTACAGGGGATGTACCATAGAATCACAGAATGGTTCAAGTTGGAAGAGACCTTAAAGATCGTCTAGCTGCAAACCCCCTGCCATGGGCAGGGACACCTTCCACTAGAACAGGTTGCTCAAAGACTCGTCCAACTTGGCCTTGAACACTTCCAGGGATGGGGAATCTGTTCAGTGCCTCAATACCCTCATATTTTCATAGTGAAAAAACATATATGATATATCTCATCATAGGTAAAAAAAATAATGGTGTATGTTGAAAAGGCAGTTGCTATGGATTTGGTCAAACTGTGAGACCTGGAAGTGCTTCCCTGTGAGGAAATAGCTGGAAGGTCCCCAGATATGGGTGATGTCCATGTAACGATCAGATGGATGTATGTACTCTCACCTGCACTGTTGAGCATGGAAAGGGAAACCAGGAGTAGGCTGAAAGGGGGCTAAGATGGATAGGAGAGCAAGGCTGAAAGACGACAGCAGAGCATGCCACAGTGACACGGCACTGTCTGGACAGGACCTGCTGGAATTCTATAAAGATGTTTAGAGCTTTACTGCTAAGAAGAAAATTTTATTGTTCCCAGAAAGGAAATGGGAAATGTGAAGAACAGCACAGCTTCTAAAATCCTGGGCCACATTCTGTTTTAAGGTAATGTAGAGATGCTGAACAGGAGAGGCTAACGGGTACACACTGCACCAGATGATGCTCAGGTCTTCTTCCTACGTAACACACAGGTCTTCTTGCTACATAAACTATCCTTACTTTTTGCCATTCTTGCAGAAGTTGTTATCACTTACTAAATGGGAAATGCTCTACTAAACACTTCAGTGAGTCCAAATAAATGGCTCATCCACATATATGAAATCTACCACGAGTATCACTTCCAGAAACTATTGTAAAAATAAGATAGCACAGAATAATGCAACAATACCCGAGCAAATTAAAACCATAAAACCCATTTGTTTAAAGGTATAATTAAGTGCTGTAGTCACATTAGTGCAGGTCCTAGACATAATGTGATTGTGGCAGCACCTTCCTGATTTATACTGTGGCTGAGTTCACATCACATTTATACTGAAATAATTTATTCACCAGAGTCAATTTATTGATGATGGCAAGATTACTGTTCCTCAAGACAAATATAAATAAAATGTTTTTAATGCAAAATATCTTTGCTGGGTTTTTTCCTACTCATGCAGGAGACATTGAAAATTCATATTTAGCTTCAGTTTGGGTACACTGGAAAGAAAGAAAGCTCAAGTCACTGAAGCCACTCTCTCTATACTGCAGGCAACCAAGTATTTCCTAAACGGACCTAGATTTATCTTAAAAATCATCTGTCCCTTCAAATTTTCTTAGATCTGCTTTTCGTATTTCTCTCAGTAGTAGCTTGTTTCCTTTCTTTTCAGCAACAAATGTCAAGATGTTAATAGATGTTAAGACAAAAATTGAGGCTATGCTGCAATTATCTATTTAGACCCGTGTGCATTGCCTCTGGCAGTTCAAGTGCTTAAGCACTGGCCAATGGACAACTGACAACAAAACCCATATCAGCTACTTTGACTCAGTCAAAAATGACCATTGCAGCTCATGACCAAACAACATCCCTCACCAAATGGGAGGCTCTGAAACAGGTTTTGGTTTTGTTCTGTTTTGTAAACCAGAATTGTCTACACAGTCAGAGTTAACTTTCACAGTCAAGCACAGTTGTTTGTGTGTATCTCTCTGTCTCACATACATACCTACCTTTGGTCCCTGTGGCCCTGGAGGCCCTTCTGGACCAGGAAAACCTCTTTGACCAGGTGGACCTGGAACACCAGGAAAGCCTTTTTCACCCTGTAAACATTAAGAGAATTAAGTTCTTAAAATATCCATGAGTTCTCCTTTTGATGGCTAATTTCTAAGGCACTCATTACTTTCAGTACCTTTCAGCTTTCTGGTGCTGTGACAGATATACTGCCCTTGCCCACATGGACCTGTTTTTGTGGTCCACTATGTGCTGCCTAGGCCCCATGGCATCACAGGCTCAGAAGTATGGCTGAACTGTCAGAACACAACAGTACTTGAAATTTTGCAGACCACAGAAGTTAGCTGACAGCATGGAAAGTTTAGGGAAACTGCCGACACATACTCCTTGTTAATATTTCTTTATCATGTTTAGCAACACAAATCCAAATCCATCATAACAGATCCAATTTGTAAGTGGCAAACTTAATAGCTGCTGCTGTACAGCAACGTCAGTTCCAAACCATCAATACCTGTCTTCATGACAGTCAAGGCAAAAACCAATGGAGTCAAATGCAACAAAATCAGAGAGAATAAAAATGCTTCAAGTGAATTCCTTTAAGTGACAACTACAGTAAATTTTTTCTGAGTCTCAGAGATTAAGACACCCAACTACTTTTTCATGTTTTTTTAAAATCAAGTTCAAATAAACAAACTGTGTAAAGGAAACAGAAAATTGAAGCTATGCAAACAGAATACAGGAGGCTAACCTACAGCGAAAGGGGCATTTTCAGTTTTTTAGTTAAATATAATGAAGATGTAAGTCCTAACTTGGTTTAAATAAAGTGCTTCAAGTCTAAAAGCTCACAGAAAAGTTGTTTCAGCTCTTCAGACAGCAGCAATTTAGCATGCTCAGTTTTACATCAGTGAAGAGCTGTCTATTCAAGACCTTTCACACAATATAATGATGTAGGAGAGAGAGGATGGGTTTATCAATTATCTCAAAGTCAATTTTCCTATTGCTATATACAAAGGTATACCAAGAAAGCATCTGAAATCTTGCTGTGCAAAAATTCGAGTGACTTATTCGATGTACAAGACAGGATCCAAAAGATATGTCTGGGAACCCAAAATACTTTGGTTTGCCCCTCCACCAATTCTCACTCCTCAAAATCCCACAAATTAACTGATTTTAAATAGAGTCTGAATTTAAAATATCTAAAATATCTATATATATCTCAAGATAGAATGTAATTCCAGAATATTTTAACACATATGAAAAGAAGAATTGCATTACGAAATGTTTGCGAGATCTATATCATATATCAGCATAGTTGTTTATAACAGATAGTTTATTTCATCCACCAGCGTCTCAAGAAAGGCAAAAGGAATAACGCTATCCCAGGAAGTGCCGCTGGAGGGGGTGTGGTACCAAAACGAAGTCCCCGACCCGCCTGCCCCGCGCTGCAGCAAGAGCCGTGCGGTGCTGCCCGGATCCAGAGCAGCCCTGCGCTCTCCTGACAGCTGCACTGCCCTCCGTACAGTAAAGGCAATTTTAGCCACACTTTCTTCTTGGCAGACCAACAGGATCAGAGGATTTTCAGGTTGGAGAACTTATCAAGCTGTTGATTAATGTCATTGTCCTGATTTTCCATAGCTGCATGAGAAACTTCATCGGTGTAAACTGATTAATTCTTACCTCCAAATTTCCCAATTATTAACATGGAACTGATGAAGACAAGTTGCAGGTTTTCATTCTTATTAATATTTCTCTTTTAATGGGCGTTTATTTTTTTCTACTTTTTCAATTGGTCTCAATTTCACTGGTTAGGACAAAGGTTAGACAAACTAATAATGAGAAAAATAAACTTGGAGATTTTACTGAAAATATTAGTATTCTCCTTTCCCACTTATTAATATATATTTTGATAATGAACATATTTACTTTGAGATAAACTTTGTCCAACACCAAAATGAAGTTTCCCAAAAGCAGATGGGACCAATCAGTGGGACTGATCATAATCCTAAATCTTTATAGATGTCTGGAATCTGTTTAGTATGGCAACTTCTGTGTTCATGGCCAGCCTGAATTGCATCCATGACTTCTTCAATAATGCCCCTTTTATTTGTGAATCAGTTGTTTTTCCAACTGCAAGCAGGAGTTTCAAAGAATTTTTGGCATTTGTGTAATTCAGGTTTGTCTAAAAGCCACTCAGAGCCTCTGCCAAGCTGCTATTGGCAACAGGCAGAGCTGTGGATCTGTTATTGCTGATGGATTTGCTGTTCCTTCAATGCTGGCAAGGTGTTTGTGATTGGGACCCAGAAACTCATCCCCTGCTTGATCTACAAGAGATTTATCTGTTCGATGCCAGTGCCTGTATCTTTCCTTCAGGAATCAGAAAAGAGGGGCAGGCAGGGTGCAAAGATGGAAAGAGGGAAGCACTGAACATGACACTCTGTCTTGGTATTATGAAATTTGTAACAGGAGAGCTGCTGCCTAGGCAATGGTTATCTGTGGGCATTTGTTAGGAGTTTGTGAAAGGACCCAGTGCTTTGGACAGTTGTTCTGTTGGTGTTCAAACACCATACAATGCTGGAAACAAACTAATGCGTTTTAAAACATTAAATTTAAAAATCTTAGTTAAACAGTGCCCCCAGAGTTAACAGAATTTTGTAAGGTAATCATTCCTTTTACATTTCTCTGTAGACTCTGTTGGCAAAATGCCATCACACACTACATTTACTCACTGTATCAACTGAAGTAATGTATTAGCAATTTCCAGGTATATAAGCTAATATTAAAAAGGAAAACATGTCTGTTCTTACCTTACTACCTTTCGTGCTATCACAAAAGCAGGGACTTTTACCTTTGCATACACAGCTCTGAAAAACAAAACCACAAACTTTATAATAAACTTATTTTCCTCATTGCGTTGTTTGGAGAGAGGCAAGTGAGATCTCAGTGGTTTTAGTAAGTAATTATTTCACAAATAATACAACTTTAAAAAAATGTTTGTGAAGTGGCAATTCTCAACAGTGGAAAACAGCTCATTATTCCTCCATACTGTCTTTTGAGACAGATAAGAGGACTGGTTAGATTTTGCAGACAGAATTAACTAACCCCTACAGTTTGTCCTAATACATCAGTCGCAGTGTTTCAAGTTCATAACTTTTCCAGTCTCAAAAAACAGAAAACAAAAGGCAGAGGAAAAAAATGTACTTCATTACATTTGAAAATTATAAACTCAGATTGTCACTAAATTTAAAATTTTCTGTAGCAATCTGTTCAGAGAAAATATTTTACAGAATTGAAAAGCATCTTTTCTTCCCACAAATGAGGATCAATCTTTTCTACCATTATCATCCAAAACTGAGGTATATGGTATCACATTTCATGGTGTTTGTCTCTCCTTTGACTGCAATGAGAAACTTGACATCTAGTTAGGAACTCCAGATCCAGTCACTTTAGTTGTTTTTTTATGATGGAGAAAAGATGATGCAAGTAGTTGCTGTTCTCTATGGACTTGACAATTCCTGAGAGTCACTGCTTGTCTTTTAGGTGGCTGAAGTTAGGTGAGATGATGCCATCTATCAATTTAAAAACAGGTGCAGGGAGCATTCCTCCAGTCAACAGCTATTGATACATTCATTTATAAAACAAAGTATTAGGCCAAAGTCAGTTGGCCATGAAAGACAAATCCCCCAAGAAATTGTGTCTGCTTGTGTTCAATAGACAAATCAATAGGAGACTACTTGATGTTTCAAGCTAGATTTTTAAAGAGTTGCAAACATTAAATACTTAATTCTTTGTCATACTTAAAGAAGACTCACTCTTACCCTGATCTAACAGCTAGAATTCAAGTGGTACTGCATCAGAAATTTGGAAAACAAAGGTATCATGCAAAACAGAAACCATCTAACTATGCTACCTTTACTATTATGTTAATCAATATGATTGTATCACCAGAGACACGAGAATAAGCACTAGTGCAGAATTAACAACAAATAATATCCTGACTTCTTCTTGGTGAGGTCAATCAATTTGGTACTGGATACTCTAAATTCACCAAGTCAGTTATGTAACAGATATTTTAAGCCTTTAAACATCAATACAAGACAATAAAGTGACGTATCTCTCAAAAGAAATTTGGAATAGTCTGTAAAACAACTAATTCTCTTGTTCCCTATTCAACGACAGTACCTTCCATCCCAAAACATTATCTTCAAAATAGGTGACAAAGATTATTGGTACAGGTCTGCTAAGTAATAGAAAAAGGGTAGTTGCTCAAGGAAAGATGTATACACACTACACAATAAAATTAGTTTTAATTGGCAGGCACTGCATTTCAGTGCAGTACAGGGCTGATGAGTGACTCAAGCTACCACACTTAAGGCTTGTATGTGAAAATTGTAAATTAACTACAGGACCTATGAGACCCGCTTACTCAGCAATCTCAACTGCTGATTTAGCTTACAGATTTAGTAGGCACATGTCTGGGTCTAGGAAAGGCGCATTTACTGAAGAAAAATGCTTACAGTATTCCAGATTCTCAGTTTCTTCAGTGTAAGTGAGAGCACATCCTGGCTGACCACAGAGAGCTTTCCTGAGAAATAGTCACTACCATTATAATTCCATAGACCTTCATGGAGTTGTAACTTATTTCTGCCTGTGAAAGCAAACTAGAAGCAGATTCTTTATAGTATTTGTAAGCAAAGCACAGTTTTCAGGACATGTAGAGAAATCAACAAATGAAATTACTCTTCTTTAATAGGTATAATCTGCAGAAGAATTGATGTGTACAGATACAGAAGAAATGTTTTTCTTTTATCTTACAAAGACAATCCAATGTGAAGTTAAATGTATGAACATGTGGAAATTTATGATGCTACATAACTAATCTAGGTTAATAAACTATTGAAAGAAAGAGAGTCTTTGCTCTTCAAGAAGTCAGAATGCTTAGAATGTGTTTAATTTGCCATTAGTAAGCTTTCAGATCTACTTAGGTCTTTTTGTGTACACATATCACTTTAAACTAAACTGAAAAGACCAAAGATGATTTTACATTACACAGTCAGTTAGCTGGATAATACTAAATGTTTTGGCATATGATTTTTTATGTAAGATTAGATTATGCCTTCTGTAAAGGAGCTTTGAACCAAAAAATCATTGCTCACTTACACTGCTAGATGTTTCCACATCCTTGCAAGACGTCTGCAGCTCCTTTATGAAAGAATCATAAAAAACTGATAGGATGTTTCCAGATTATAAGATAAGGAAATTGAATATTAGTTATTAATGGTTTATTCACAATTTTCACAACAACATCTACATAAATAAATGTATTAAGTAAGCCACAGGTTGGTTTACTGCACATTATTTTGGTTTTGTGATTTTCATAATAATAATCTACATTTCTTTCAAATATTTAGATGCAGTAGATTTTTGATCTAAAGTCTAGGTCAAAGGATAGAGCCAGATCATTATATCAATACCAAATCAAATTAATTCACACCCACAGCACTTGGTGTAATTTATAGAGGAGCTCTTCTCAAATGTGTTGTTAGTGATGGTTATAGGTTATATTAAACATTTACATAATTAGAGCTGTACATGTTGAAGCACATTTAATGCAGTGGTTAATGTTTTGTTCAGTGGGTGCAACCTTACCTGTAACACTGAATTGCCCTTTTACACTGTGGGATTGGATTCTATGGGCCTCTGACCTTATAGAGAGTAACTTAACCATCTGCTTAAGAAGAGTTCCAGTCCTCTCCTTCACAGAATTCCTCAAAGAAATGACAAAGAAAGAAGGAAGAAATAACACACTACAGACTATGTTGTCACCTATACAAACCTTAATGTAGATTCAGCATGGCACTGCTACTCCAACCACTGCAGTAGTGGCAACTTAATTTGGAGAGAATCTTACACAGCTCTCAGCACTTTGCCAGTAGAGCTGGTTCTATGAAGAATGTCAGAGAACATATTTAGGGATGTTATCAAACCTGAGGATACCACAGGATGTGACAAAGTGTTAATGTAAAGAGAAGAACAAGCAGTGATAGGCTTCCTATTCTGTCAACAACACAGGCTTTGAGTCCTGTCCCTCACATTGGTGGGGCTACACAGTCCTGCTGGGAATGGTTTAAAGGCAGGAGGATGGAGAGCAGACAAAATGAGCCAGTGAGAGTGAGACAGTATCTCTCCATTGATCTCTTTTTTTGAATGCCATATATGATGACAAAACAGTCAGAATATTTGTCTTTTCCAGATCCAGAGAAGACCTGAGTAGCTCAGCTACAATTTCAAAATATATATTTGTGTTAAAAGCACTGCAGCCAGGACAGAGAGGCAGCAAAGTGTGTTGCTGCAGGAAACAAGCATCATTTTCTTTAAGTATATTTCACACCAAGACCACACAGGATGAGTAATAAAGACAGTCAGTTGAAAGCTGAGATGAAATTATAGGAATATAGTAATGTGGCTGCAGTGGGGCTTAATTTTAGACTTTTGGCCTGATTGGTCTTAAATTTCATGGGTGAACTCCACTGATGTCCGAAGTAAATCCTGGTTAACATAAATGAAAGATGACTGTGCAACATGAGGTATTTTAAAATGAATTAAAAGCAGTGTAAGTGATATACATTAATTACTGTGGACAGTAAAAAGAGCCCAGGTGTCTTCTCTCAAGTGGGTGATGAAGCTGTCACTTTCCTTCACTGGTTGTTCTAACAGCTGATCAGACTAATTTTTAAAAATGCAAGCCTGATTTTTCATTTAAACTTGATACTTATTGAATCTCACCTATCCTGCCATTAGGTCTTTATCTCCTAACTTGCAGAATCAATAAATTAGAATGCCATCAATACATGGAACAAGACTTGCTGGATAGTATCTATTTTTCTGTGATGTCACTTTTTAATTATCTTCCATCTTTCTGCTCATTATTGATATCCTGAGCAGTCTACAAAGATACAGACCATCAGAGTGGTCCCTTCTAAGTGGAAGTAACTTATCAGCTAATTTCCAGTTTTCTGTAATTTCTCCTAAATTCCAATACTTATTAAAAATTACATATGAGTGAGCCAGCTCCTTTAAGTCTTGATTATGAATTTTAAAGGGCTGCTGACACATTGAGATTTCCGAATTCTTCCTGGGCCGTCTGAGTGCAGAGCAATCACTTTACACATCCCAGCTGCATCTATAAATCACAACTGAGCACACAGAATAAACCCACTCAAACAGTTGATGTTAATGTAGTGCTTAAAACTTCAAAAGGCCCAATTCACTCGTGTTCTCTACTACATGTTTTCTGTTACATCTAATAAAGGTGGGAGTAATCCATTATGATTACAGGAAGTGGAAAGTTTTGCTCTGACATTTATCTACACTACAGGCTTGTGTTGGGGTAGGTATGCTGCACATATGTTAAATGCTGCACTTTCTGAAGAACACTGTGGTGGTAGCTAAAGTTTCTAGCTTGGACACAGTGACAGTTTTGAAAATTTATCCTAACCTGCTCAAGCAGAGGATATGAGATCAGAGCTTTATAGAAAAATGTTCCCATGCGAAATAGGCTATATAAAGAAAACCTTTTTTTTTTCCTGATGCACCTGTATTAAGATACTTAGCTAGATTAGCACAGTCAGTAATTCTAGCTAGACAAGGTTAGTAGATACGTGACCCTGGCAGCATTTTCCTCATGTTGCACAACTGCAAATCACCATATAGCGTACAAGGAACGGAGAATGGGGTCCCCTCACTCCAAAACATTGCTATCAAAACAAAATACCAGTCTCACAATTACAATCTGTATACTAAAAGTTTTTCATGCATTCTAAGCATCAAACATGAATTCATTAAAATTATCAAAGACCACGAAGAACTTTGTGTTTTTTTAGTGATTGCTGGACCAGTACAACAAAACCAAATTATTAAGCCTTCAATAAGTATAGACAACATAGAGCAGAAATAGGAGATGATGAGATGAAGGAAAATATGTCAGTTCCCAAACCCTGAAACATTGTGTAGTCACTTGGAACTGGAAGGCAGCCAGACATTCCTACCTTAGAAGACTCCTGTTAACAGCCACGTATGCTATCAGAATTCACAGCATTTTGCCTATCACTTGAATACCTAGCACATGATGAAAATTATTTCATTTGGACTTTCTACTATAAAGAAATACACCTGTAACTTAACTAATAAACAACTTGGTCAATAATAGTTGACACAGAGCCTGGGTCTCAAAGGACACAGTAGGAGACAACTGTTATGCTACAGGCAGTGCAGTTGCTGAATAAGCTCCATTAAACACTTGTAATGGGAACCTTGCTCAGGGAATAACTATTGAATCAAAATGCCCCGTGGGTGACACAGGCCTTGTATTACTGGTTATGTGCTGCTTTCAGTGTGAGGTGTAGGGGAGAAGTCCTAAACATTTATGATCATAGGAAAAAACACTTCACAGAAGCAGGACTTTGTGTTTAACTCAGAGATACACAATTTGTGCTCACACAATGTTAATACACGTCTATCTGAACTTGGTAAGAATTTCTTTACTTCCTATCCTTAATTTTAAACCATTATTAGTTCTTTTGGTAGGAATTTGCTATTTTATGTAATATAAAGATATATCCATAATGGTATTTCACACCAATCAAGGTAAATGATGTGAAGGGAGAAACAGGAGAAGTTTCTGTACCTGAACATTTAAGCAACTTTCTATTATGCCAAGGGGAACACGTGCATGAGCCCTTTCTTCACTTCAGAGATTGAAATAATTTTGAAAAACTTCTTGTACTTTTTAAAGCAAAAACCTGCTGGGTAAGAACTTTGTATAATAACAATTCTGTAGTGTTAGCCAAATCTCTCATAAGTATACATATTTAGAACAACAAAAAAGCAGTAACATAAACCTTAGGTTAAACAGTATAAGACAGATGGAAACAAAATTTTCAAAGAACTTCTGGTATCTCTTGCCTATGTTTAAAAAGAGTAAAAGAATGCCCTTGGGGGAAAAAAAACACTGAACACCAAAAAAAAAAAAAGCCTAACAACCTAAAATTCTCTCTTTAAAAAAAATATACTTACTGTACAGCCTATTTTTTTTTCTGTGAATGAGCCTGTTTGTACAGAAGTTCCAAGAAACCAGCGTTACATAGCTGCTCATACTATTCTCATGAAAACACACCACTCTGTCATTGGTAGTGTTGTTCACATGCAACTTCCATGGTGCTAACCATATTCTTCTTCAAGCAGATACAGTACAATTAATTATATTGAGCTTCTCCCTTCTCTTCAGCTCACTATCAGTGAACAGTTAGGAAGCGTCAGAACAGTACGGTTTAGCATCTTCACTTTGCCCACGTCATCATAATTGCCTTAGGATAAAACAGATAAAATGTTTTAATTTAGAAAAAGCCAAACATGCTGAGTTTCCACAAACTCAAATCATTTGTGAGCTCTGTAGTGAGGGCCACTAAGGCCTATTTTGTAGAAGTTGCCTAAAATTACTCACTATCTATGTAAGTAGAGCTGGCATATTGTGTGAAGTTTTGGAAAACAGTAAGTTGAGGCTCTCAGATCTGCTGTTTTGGGGGAGTTTAAATTCCTTTTGGTCTATAAAGAAAAGATACAGAACTGCTCTCTTTAGACAAAAAGAATGATGGATTTCCTTCTTCTTAGAAAACACAGAATATTTTGACACTTATGTTTATAATGACCAATACCTTACTCTACAAGTAACCTCACTAGGTGGAAGTTACTGTGATAAGGACTATCAGCAATTGAACCAAACTGTTCCTGATGTATTCAGATATGTAAAATCTCCAAAGACAAAACCATAAACTCCATCTCTGGGGTAAGTTTCTTCTCCTGACCTTGAAGAGGACAAGGGGACAACAGAAATAAATATTCTTCCTTTTCCCAAGGAAAAAAAGAGTAGGCAATTCAGGCCACAGAATTTTGTTTTGTGTAGTGAACTCTTAAGGGTGTTTAATCAGCTTATTCATCCGTGCTCTTCCTTCCTAACAGTCACCTTAAAAGAGCAATCTAATAACAAAGAATACACACCATTTAACTAGTGAATTTTTGCTTACCTACCATAATACAGTTAGCATTACATCACACATTTTGTATTTCTTCCCAGCTGTTGAGTGTGGGAATGGCATTCACTATAATTTTTGTCTCCTCAGGCCTGTATACTTGTATATTCATAAAATTCCTGGTGTGCATCTTCTGTTAAGTGGTGCAAATAGCAATGAAAGCAACAGTAGCTTGTTCAGAGAAAGCCTATTGCACATGTTTTGGTTTTTCCTTATTTGAAAGGCTCTGTGATTTCACAGATTAAAAAAAAAAAAAAAAGTAAAGGTCACTTCTTCCTGCAGCTTCCTCCAGAATGATCAGTGGAAAAATGCAGAATAAAGGCCTAGCTAAAAAGCCTTCACCAACCCAGGCAAAATGGAAAACCTGTAAACCTGTGAGACTTGTACCCTATCACAAAATTGCTAAGCCAAATAATGAAAATGGAATTAAAATTCTACTAGGTGTGACAAAATGGAACTTTTTCAGTGTGACTATGAGAGACTGGGGCTGCAAACAGTTAAGGAGAAAGCCTTTTTGTATTTCACCTTCTTCCTAGGTTCCTGTAATCCATGCCAACATACTTCTAGTATTACTTTGTTAGGCAGTAGGGTGAGAATGTGACAGTAAAACAGATGACCGGACATCCCATACTAGTTGCACTTAATAGCAAAGTATTTTGTTTCAAAGACATGTTATGATAAATCAGCTCTAGGTATTGCAGAAGAGACTGCTAACACAGATCATGAAATAAAATGGTTCTATCTCTATGAAATGCAAAGCAGTGAAGAAAGAACCAGTGTTTGCCTGCCTAATCTAACAATTTTAATGGTATTATTCAGCTGGCAAAATAACTTGAATTATAGAGTTTTGCTTAAACATGTATTTATCTTGTAGGTTTGCTAGAAAAGGTTGTACATCAAGTGTCAACAGTTCAATTTTCACAGGTGCTAAGGTCACCTAGGAAGGTTCATCTTTCAGTTGTATGATGCTGCATACACATAAGCACACTTCACATTTCTTGTCCATCAGAGCAACATGGTATAAACCAGCAGAACTTCATAGGGTTAGTCTGCTTTGGTAAATCTGCTAATTTTTGCTAACTCTCTTGGCCCAGTAGGAAAAGCCTTGCTCTGCAGTGCTGTGACATCTATGCTGTTTCTCTATGGAGGTGATGGCTGAATTACAACTAAATATAGAGGCAATAAGGATCAGAACAGTCTACTGTAAGTTAGGCCAAATTATCAGAATAACACCCTCCCTGACTTCAGAGCTGGGATCACATTAACCAAATCAAAGGGAGCAGTTCACAAAGACTTGTTTTTCTAACACACTCAGTGAACTCTCATGTATATTCAGGTGCACATCTTTGCTTCTCAGCTGCTCGTGCAACAAAAAACCTGGGTGCTTCCAAAGGCTGGCAGAGAAGTAACATTCTCACTGTGACACTTGGTCCCTCCAACACTTTGACTCCTAGTTAAACTACACAATTCAGCCTGCATCCCATTCTTACCAGCCTAGAAGATGGTCATGGCTGAGCTAGAACACTACTTTTTCCTTCCAGAGCCATGTATTAAGATCTACTTGTGACAGCAGTATAGGTTGCATATAATTTGGAAAAATTATTGCTATCAGGAAGCAAAGAAGACTAGACTATAAGTACTTGCAAGCAAATTCTAACATTTGTAAGAAATGAAATTAATTGTGAAATAGGAACACTTGCATCCAGTCACAGACAATAAGCATGAGAAATGGGGTGCAAAAAGATCTTCCCAGGTCTTGCAGTCACAAAGTTTGGTTTTTTACCTCCTTTGCCAGCAGTGCATGATGAAAAATAAGAAATGGTGGAGGCAAAAACAGAATAAGGAGCACTTAGTTTTATCCTGTGAGCTAACAAACATTGCAACAGTATTTACAATACAAATTAAACCACGGTAGTAACATGAGGTGCAGCTAACTTGCAATCAAGTAACCTTGCTCAAGTAGAAATTCTCTTTATCCTGTTCTGAAAAAATACTAACATGATGCCATCATAAGAATGATCAATGCCACAAAACAGCAGTTTTGATTCAGTACTAATGAACCTGATCAAGGTATTTTTCTTATTAGCATCAGTTGAAATAACAAATTTCAGGGAACATTTTTAGATTAGTGTTTAATTTGAAGATATACAAGAAACACATAAGTGGTATCAAAACCAGGACACACTTAAAGGAATGAATTGAATTGTACATGTGCACCATGACACTATCAGTTCCTGGTACTGTTAAACAAAATTAAACAATGAAAAAGCAAATCCCTTTTTTCTTTTTGAGAGGAAAAAAAAATGTGTAATAAGAAGAATCTTGTACCCTGTGAAAACATATCGATGATGATGAGTATTATTCTAAAATACTTAAATGAACAGTGGAAAATTTTGAAGAATTATAACACCAGCATTTGAAGTCAAGGAATACATCAAAGAAGCTGAAAAGCCTTTGACATGGGAAGATGCTACTTCTGCTGAGTTTTCAGAAGATGTGATTAGAGCATGCCAGTGGACAAGAATGCAGACAATAATACTCCCTAGCAGGTGCCAGAAAGTTCAGCCTCCTAAGGGCAGGGAAGTCTGGACTCTGTGAAGAGCTGTGAGGACCAAAATTTGCTGTATAAACAGCAGCAGGGACAAATTAATAATCTTTCTTGTCTTCAGGCATAAGCTACACCTAAAACTTTCTATGTTGAAACATTTTTTAATTGATGCAAACAGCAAAAATATTGCCTGCTGGTGAAAGATCAATTTATTTTCATATGAAAGTGTAGAATGATTTTAAAACATTAACTATACCTATTTCTTTGCAATGAACAGTTTAGCCAAGATGCAATGATTCATTCATCAATTATTTCATGTCAATTACAGTAGCCATTAATATTTAATTAGCCATTTAGAAAAACCTGCCAGAAGAGAGGCTTAGAAAAAGTCTGTGTGTGTTGTGAGAGAGGCGGGGGCATTCCTGGAACACAGCCTGTGCTTGCTAAGAGCCATCCAGAAGCATATATGATGATATCCACCTCTCCAGAGCAACAAAAGCAATGGATGGCAGGTATCAGCAGACAAGAATGGAATAAAAAACAGCAAACTGGGTGGAAGAGAGAGAAGACAGGTCTTAAGTTATTAATCTTCCACCTCCTGCTTTACAGTAAGCATCAGTTCTAGACAGAGCCTGAAACAACTCTGCGGAAAACACGTACTTTGCAAATAGAACTGCTACCTCTGTTCTACATAAGAACCAAGAGGTATTTTAATTCCATTACAAATGAAACAATTAAATCTTTGTTAAATGACTAAACTTGACTGCCAGTCTAGAGTGCCATGAAAAAAACAACGTACTGGGTAAGTTGCTTATGCTGCTTCCAGACACTTTACCCAAAATGAGTGAAAGAGCTGCAAGAGTTTAGAAGAAACATTATTACTACATAGTCTGCTGCAGATAATTATACCAGAATGTGGCTCTGCTTCAGCAACAACAAAGTACTAGATCACAATTTTTCCTTGTAAAGGTGAACTTCAAAATGTTTTGGTAGGCAGTAAAAGATTTTGATGTATGGTGTTAGAGCTTTACTCACACATGCAAGGAAAAAGTAAGACTGTTGACTATTACGAGAGAAAACTTGAAATTTACTAAAACTGGCAGTTTTGTGTGTTTTAGGTCTATCAGAAATTTACTGAAACTGGCAGTTTTCTGTTTGGTAACTGCCAGAAATGTTGGGAGCTACACTGACCCGTGTAGCCTCACAGCTGACTGCTCTTCGCCCAGCTGGGAATGTACAGTCCAAATGTTATAACCACACATCGGAGAAAGGCAGAGCAAAGACTACAATATGATCTAGGAGAATTTATTGACCAAACGGTGACGCACAATCATCATTAAACCTGAAAGACAATCTGTAAAATGACTTTGCCATGAAGGTGGCACAGGTAGTCCAGACGGTAAGTGCCGCTCCGAGAGTGTTTTCCTCGGAGACCATCCACCCCAACACCGCTCTGTCCTCGCTGTGCGCACCCGCTGTGCCCGCAGGCCGTGCTGGTGGCGGGACTGAGCCCCCATCCCGTCCCGTCCCCTCAGCTGGAAGGGCGAGAAGCTCCTGCACACCTGAGGCCATCGCCGACGCGGTGCCCTTGGGGCCTCCCCTCCCTTCCTCATCGCCCCGGCAGCGCTGCCCGGGTAGCGGAACTCCACAGCTGGGCGAGACGTACCTCACCTCACCTCACCTCACCTGGCCAACGCAGCGCGCTGGCAGCAGGGAGCGCAGGGCTGAGCCCCGCTCTGACCCAGGTCACGCTGCAGCCGCCGCGGGACCCCGCGCCACCGCCCCGTCCCGTCCCGGCGCTCACTCATGACCGCCGCGGCGCGGCCCGGCCAGAGCAGGGCGAGCAGCAGCACCGGCGCCAGGCGGCCGGGGCAGCCCCC
>WBMZ01009884.1:0-21333 GCA_013400975.1 Atrichornis clamosus
GGCCGCCCGCCCGCCGCCCGCCGCCTCCTTGCCGGGCAGGAAGCCATTGCAGCGCTGCAGCGGGGCCGCGGCCGTGGCCGCCGGCATCTCCCCGCTCTCCCCCTCCGCCTCCTCCTCGCCGCCGTCCTCCACCATCTCGGCAGTCTCCCCACCCAGCTTCCCCGGTGGCGGCGGCGGGCGCAGCCCGGCTCTGCCTGCCAAGGTCACCTGGCTCTGGCTCCGCCGTCCACCGCCCCGCCCCGGGGCCGGGCCCCGGCTGCCGTGCCCGGCGGGCGGAGCGGGAGGCGGCCCCGAGGCCGGGTGGGTCTCGCCGCACGGGGCGGCTCTGCCGTGGCCTGGGTGGTGTCAGCAAGCCGGTACTGCAGCCCAGGTTCCTGGGAAGATGTTGGGAGCGTCGATGTGGTTGTACATAAATAGAGATGTTTATTTTGTTCACACCTCTCCTCCCGTTTTCTTTGTCCATCCATCTCGTGGTTCCTATCTGCACAATCCCTGCACTCCTGCTCCTGTCCTGCTCCGCTTCAGTCCCCATATCTCAACATCTGAGTAATATACGTGTGTGTACGTATACACACACACACACACACACACTTCTTTCAGTCCTTTAAACTGAACTTTTAAAGGCTGTGTGACTTTGGGTATGGATATGGTAATGATGTAAATAATCCCCATGGCATCCCCATCCCCAAGGAAGGAGCAATGTCACCTCCTTCCTGTAACCATTTTGGTGTCTGGTGTGTCTGGCCCAGGCACGGCTGGGTGGTCACAGACTGGTGCTTTGTGCCTTGTCCCTTGCCTCTCTTCCTGGGCACAGGGCAGGTCACCTCGACGGCTGCACCATCTGCACCAGGGACACATAGGCCACACCACTCCCAGCATGTTCTGGGAAAACTCCTGGCCTTCCCCTGCCATAATAAGGTTTGTCTCTTCGCAGTGGTGATGCAGAGCAATGTACTGAAGTGATAAGAGACAGACGGGCAGAAACAGAGGCCCAAATTGCGGCAGAGGGTGGCCAGTATGGTGCATCATCAGGGCGTGTGCATCCACCCCAGTCCTTCATTGCCTCCAGAGCCGCAGGCAAAACATTCCTTGTTTCCACTCATCCTCTGAAATGTGAATTGACACATACCCCAGAAAACTGTCTGTCTGGCTCATGTGCAGATATCACTTCAGTAAGCAATCTCCCCTCAAACCCTGCTCAGTACATGTCTGCACAGAAGCAGTGTCTGGCAGCCCCTGACACAGTTGTAATTCTGCTGCTGCACACAGTGTCCCCTAATAAAAAGACAGATTGTTCTCCAAAGAGTAATAGGAAAATACAGAAATATTTAAGTTTGTTAACGATCTTAATAGTATTTTACTGGTTTCTGTCAGAAATAATTTGGAATGTGTTCAGCACATAACACACTGCACATTGTTCATGGGTATGTCAGAGCCTAATCAGATCTGTCTGGGTGGTAGATACACTTAGCCACCAGTCTTAAGTACCCTCACTAATTATGAGTTGCTATTTTACTCAAGATCAGTAAACTATGTAAGCCACAGCTCCTGATCTTATTTGCAGTATGAATAATAATATGAACACATTCTTCAAACTATTAATTTGGCTATGTTTGCCTTCCCTGAGCTCTTAGCTGAGCAAGGGTAGTGATGATAGCAGGCACTATGGCTTTTTAGAGACTACTGGAAGCAGTCCTGAATTTGCAGGTAAGAGGTGTGTGCAAGAAATCTGCTCTTTAAAAATAACCTATGTCAGATTCAGGCCCTTCTTGCCTCTATCATTCACGCCAAGAAGAAGCCTGATTTATTTTTACTTTTCCTCTGTAAGATCAGATGCTTGGTAAATTTCTCCCAGTACCTCTGCCTGACTTGTTCAAGTTCTAAGTACTGTAGCAATGGAGCTTTTTTCAAACAGGACTTCAAGCAGAAGTGTAGTGGGAACTGAAACAAACATTACCAAAGCAACAGAATAGCTGGCTTTCACTTTGGGAATATATGTCCATGTTACATATTGTATGCTGAAAACACACCTGAGACTGTGTCTGTGCCAGTACTTCCAGCAGTGGCCATTCATGATCTCTGGCACAGGCCGTGGGTTGGCCTTGGGATCAGGGAAAGGGCTGTGGCACTTTAATTGGATTGTATAGATGTAGCATTAGCGTCCTACATGGCTCTTGTTCTCTCAGAAGAAGGTGTAAACATGATCTACAGCTGATTTCATTTAACATTTTTTTCCCCTCAAATTTTGGATGCTCTCGAAGTCCATCCAAAGATAACATTTACTCCTTAAAAACAGAGGAAAATAGGCTTTTTTTTCCCATTCTTCCTTTCCCTACTGTCACACCCTTGGCTGCATACAGCAGGCAGAGCTGCTGCCAGCTAATGCCCTCAGGGAAAGGTTCAAGTTCAGCCTGTGCTAAGAATGGCTGACACATCTCGGGTTTCACTGCTACGGTGCCCACAAAGCATCACCTGTCTTCCCTACTCACCCAACGGTTCCGCACACACAGTGCCATGTGCAGGAAATGGAAGGAGTAACTAGACACCAGGGAACTGCAGAGAAAAAGAGGTGAAGCCTGGCAGTGGAAAGAGCACCTGGATGAAAACTAACTCGCATAAGGAGAGGAGGCTTTTTCCAGAAAGAAGCGACACAGAAATATCAACACAGAGGCAACTCCACCTTTGCTACGCTGCACTGGTCGCAGTGAAATAAAACCAGTTTGATCTTGATGAGGAATGGCCAATGCATTTCTATCCTGGGGACGTTTATCTCCAGAAGTACTTTCCTAAAAAAGAAAGGAATACCAAACCAAATTGGCAGCATCAAGGCAAAGCTTTGATACTTATCTCCTGTGTTTCCATACTGCTGTATTTCATAGGCTTCACAACCATTATTCGGATTTATAGTCATTTGTATGAAAACCAGAGCCAAGGACAAAGTTGCCCAGCAAGAGAAAGTTACCCCACGAGAAACATCCATTGCAGCAGTTCACTTAAAATGTAAGTCCCTGGATTTCTGCATTTCATGGATAATTTATAAAGATGAAAACAGAAGACAGGTATCAAGGTTTACAGCACAGTTTAGCTTAAAACTGCTGCTACCTCTTTTAAATTTACCCTCTAATTGAAAATGTATGTTCTCCTGAATATTCCTATTAGCGATAGAGCCAGAAATGTCTCATGTATATCCAAAAATTAACAAAGTTGTTTTCCTGAATGCTATGAAAAGGAGAAAATATGTCTTATGTATCAGGCAGTGCCTGGGAAGTAGGTGATACTAATTTTACTCCACTGAAATAATTTTCTTGTATCCAAATTCCAGAAGTCAGGCAGGGACAAAGCACTCAAATTGTCAGGCTGGAGAAAGTTAAAAAGCAGTCAGAAATGCAGATTCCTTACATGCCATGGTGTTACTGTTCCTTCTGTAGCGTATGTTCCATTGAAAGAACAGTGCATTTTCACAACCATTTCAAAACTTAACATTTGTCTTGCACATACTGCGTCTCTGTACAAAAAATGGCTCAGAAGAAGCCTTTTTGTTTCAGTCCAGATCATTTCACAAAGTAAAGGAAACTCATCTGTAGAGTGCGGCTTTCAGCTTTCAGACACCCCTAGCTGGGTTATCTCAGTGATATCAATTCCTAGTTATGTCCTTCTTCCACACCTCAACATGGTATCTAAGCTCCCCATAAACACCCTACAAGTCAATGCACCTTTGTAAAACTCCAGCCCAAGGTTAGGAGTCTGAAATGAAGAATGTAGAATGTTGCCATAATCTCAACACTTCTAAAACAACCCTAGAATTTCTAGGTACATCAGACACACAGTTAAGACTTCCAGATCTTCTGGTTTTAGTGTTTCAAACCATGCATGCAAGTCTCTAGAGGAAAAAAACCTCGCTTTATTTTATAATGTATTTAACTTTTGGTTATGATTTTCAATGCAAATATTGACCTCTCCATGCAGAGAAAATCTGTATGACGGGAGTGCACCAGGTATTTGTCTTCCAGATGAGTTGTTTAAAAAAGAAAACCACAGCAGCTTAAGAAAGGGATTTCAGAACAAAAGATCTGAAGTTCCAACTGAGCTAGAAATGAACTATTTTAGCAGGATATTAAACAAACCTCAATAAGCTGGACTTGAAAGGAAGTAGTTCGAGGGTCACATGCTTAAATATCTTGATTGAAAGCTCTGAGAGAATACAGGGGAAAATGTAAACATCCTCTTCCTCCTATACAGTCCTCAATCCAGCAGCATTTGCCCAATCTCCCCACAAGAAAAAGCCAGAACCCCAACTGAAGAAAAAGCATTTGCAACACAAGGCACTTGCCTGAAATTTGTTTGTGGCTCTAGGGGTTAGCCTGGCCACCCCAGTTTGGGAATATGACTGCCCAGAGTAGGCATGTTTGCCAGTTACCTGCGTTCAATTTTTTTGGATGCCCTGACAGGAATATATGAGTGTAGTCTTAAGTATCAGAGAAACGTTCTGAATTTTAAAATATGGGTAATGAACTTCTCTACTGTAAACAGTAGAAACTTGTGTTTCTCGGTGTCTCGATCCATACAAAAGATGCAAAAATGTACATCTGGTACTTCTGTGGGGATACCATCTGTTTTTCTGTTTGTACTCAACTATCAACTTCATATATGTAATGGAATTTAACCCCTGAGCTTCCTACCAAAGCAAGTGGGGGAAAAATTACATATACAAAATAAATGTTGTATACAAAAAAAATCATGTGAACAAATACCGTAGGTAAAATTTTTTGGGTTCTTATTCTTCAAGATTAACAGGTTCTTCATATGATATGAAAAATATAATTTTCATCTGAATCCTTTATATACAGCAAGAAAAGTATGCCCACAAAAAATTAATAAAATGCATGATCTGTAGAAGAAGATGATCTTAGACGAACATTCTCATTTTTGATCAGCACTTATTCACTCAAAGGTTATTAAATTTGGGGAAAGGCTTGGAGGCATTTGCATTGTTACATCACAGACTCCTTCCACTGATGCACCTTTCACCACAACACCGTGCTGGCAGGCAATCCTGATTTCTCAGGTTCATTTCTTTCCTAAAAGATAACCAACAAAGCCCTTTTGTGAGAAAGATTAAGTGGCATCAACCTGCCCCTTCAAAGGGCTGTGGAACAGAAGGGGTTTGAGAAGCCACGCAGATGCAGCCAGATGCATCTGAGCAAGCATGGCCTGAGGAACTTCTAGGATGCAGTTCAACCCATCCCAAACAGCACATCTGGAAGTTATTGTGGGTTTTCACTACCACAGTCCAGTCAGCAACTCAGCCTATAAGAATTCAGTAATGTGAGAGTTTTCTCTGCTGGCTGCAGCAGGATCACAAGTGACCAACTCAGAGGTAGCCTTCTGTGGAAGCACAATGTCCACTGAGAGCTTCTGCTCCCTGCCCATCTGCATAGGAATAGACAGCAATGGTGAAATGGTTAGCTGGTGAAACCACCCTTCAGAGAAAGAATAAAATCTTCTCTCCACTTCTAGGATGTCCCAGAGTTACAACAAAAAGCACTATACTCTTGAAAGAACACCACAGTGTAACTCTTTCACTGCCTGATTCATTACACTTTACCTGCCTGGTCCATGCACACAGATCCTTTGAAAATGAAATGGAAGGGATGTGTGATTTTGGAGCCACTAAGACCCTAGTATGGAAATGTGTTTTAGAGACAGATTGCTCACTCAAGCTTGAGAAATGTTGCTACTTTTACTATTGAGGAAAACCAAATATTTAGTAACAGCTTGAAGTTCCCAATTTCTCTCTGAAGAGGTTATCAGCAGGAAGAGAGCCATGTTCTTTAAAGGTCTACATCCATTTGACGGGGAAGATGCTGGCTGACCTCAGCTTAACTAAAAATCAGCAGGAATTTTTTTGTTTAGACTGAATAACAATAAAAGATGCCTGCCCAAGACCCTGACTGCGAGAGTACATTATGGAAAATACATTGACATTCCAGTAATGTTAATCATTTTAACAGGAAGTCAGACAGACAGACATGAGGGACTCTCCTTGTTGGAGCTCCTATGTTGGGAAAGCACTCCCAAGTGTTTCTCCAAAGACCCTTTTGAACAGTTGTCTTTTGCATCACAGCTACAAGGAATAAACTATTTCAGATTAGCTGCAAACCTGGAATCTCTCACAGGAAATTCCCTCCCTTTTACTATCAGGGGAGACCAACTTAGTGCCCCTATCAACCACCAGATAGTGGGCAGCTCCCCTGCCAGGACAACCCCTAGAGCTTTTGGCACGTGAGTGACAACATTACTTCATCCAGATGTTTAGAGAGCAGGGGAGAACCTGGCCTTCTGCTTCTGCCTCCTGCCTGCATGCTGACCAGCTCAGCACTACGCCCAGCTCCTGATGGCACCACTGGGAATGGAGGGCACTCAGCACCTCCAGCACTCACCCAGCACCTGACATCCCCGAGGTGCCCACAAATACATTCATCAGTGTGTTTTACTGGAGCAGCAGTCATATGATATCAGCCCTACAGCTGAAGTGTCAACGTATAAATCATTTCTCTATCTTGTGAGTACCCTGCGGCTCTTAAATATAGAATGATAGAATTTATTTTGGAAAAGACCTTTAAGATCATCTAGTCCAACTATTAACCCAGCACTGCAAGTCCACTACTAAACCATATCCCTAAGTGCCACATCTGCCTGTCTTTTAAACACCTCCAGAGATGGTGACTCCACCACTTCTCTGAGCTGCCTGTTCCNTGCCTGTTCCAGTGCTCAGCAACCCTTTCAGTGAAGAAGTTTTTCCTAATATCCAATCTAAACCTCCCCTGGTGCAACTTGAGGCCATTTACTCTTGTCTGCACCAGTGCAGCCAGGAAAATAAACACGAGAGAATGGCCCATGAGAATGGCCCATGAGAAGATCAGTCTCACTACAGCAATCCATACAGCAAAATATGTACCAGTTCTGCAAGAATGGCGTTCAGACCATTTAAGCCTTTGGAGATAATCCTGTATTTCCAATGAACTGCAAACACAGGGTGAACACAGTTTTTGTGTCCCTTAAGACCTCAGACAATACCAACAGTTTACAGCTTTTAGTAACCTTAGGAGGGGAATGAAGAGGAAATAATTTGGGTCCTGGGAATAACTGTGCTTTGAGTGCTAACTTCTCTCTGCTGCCTGTACAACAACCTCGGGAGCTAAGCACGGGACAAAGGTGATGTTGGATGCCAGAAGGCAGACTCACAAAGCAGCTGCAAAGACACAGGGCAGTTTCACACACTGGTGAAAGACCAGCACAGCCATGACCTGGCTGGCAGCTTCAGAGTACAGTGCTCAGAAACACCCCTGCATTCCTCCTCCCAGCCTAAGAGAAGGGACTGGGAGAGCTCAGTATTGCTTCTTTTACCTAGGCAGATGTGGCACTCTTGGTGACTCTCCTGTCAGCTCAGCTACTGCCAGGATAAATGTCAGTGCTGGAAGCAAAAGGCCTTGTTTCCCTTCCTCAGGCCAGAGGGAGATGATGGAGCAGCCAGACACTGGGCCAAGAGCAGAACGGGGTGATGTTGGGATGGATGGTGGTGAAGGTGAAGCTTCCACCACTCCCTGACAAGGGGTTGGCTTGGGACAGGCTGCCTTTTTTGAGGGATTGAAAATACTTACATATTTGGGAAACCTTATTTTATTTACAAACATAAAACCATTTTGCTGAGAATGTCATACTGAGCTTTCCCTTAAGTGTGGAAATGTTTGTTTTTATCTGGGGAATACTGAAAAATAAATGTGCCTCTAGTTTCAAAACGGGCAGTTTTGTTTCAAAACAACAGCCTGTAACAGGCTTAGCTTCAAGCTGATACGTGACTTCTGTTTCTCCTGTTTTTTTCCAAAATCAGAAAAACCCCAGTGTCTCATTTTCACTCCAAGGGAAAACATGGGCATTGATATGTTTCATGGCATGGAAGTCACCCCCAAGCCAGCCACCGTCAATCCCTCATCCTGCTTATGTCACTTTTCCTTCTACATTGATTCAGATACTGGAAAATTATAGTTGGAAGAGAGGGCAAAAGGCCAAAGCCCATGCAATCCAATCACAACCCTGCCGAATGACTTCCAGGAATTCTGCAAGGGCTAAGCTGATCAAGCCTTGTAACAGCAAGGCAAAAAGAAAAATAACAGCCAGAGGAAAAGAAAAATAATAACCAGTTTGTACCTTTTCCAGGGTGACAGACTGTCTCCCAGCAAAGTTATGGAGCAGTACACCTACAATGTACATATGAAAGCCAGGGAGCTGGGATCAGGCTGCAGAGCTGAGCAACCCATACCCTGTGTATCAAGTTTTCTTACAGAAGGACGAGAAGACGCAAAGGTTTTAAGCGGTACCACAGCCACTGAAGAATGCAAAGCTTGGATTTGTTAACTTTGCCCTCCACATGGTGAAATGGCTGCTGAGATTCCCTCAGCCCACTGGTAGGTAGGCAAGGACCACCAAATTAACTTTCCAGTCACCAAAGGACTGGTAATGGGCACAAATTTCAGTTAGCACCTGCCTGGTCCACAATGGGACTTGCAAATACAGGAAAAGTCTTTACTGCAATTGCTCACTGCCTCTCTTCCAGGTTCACAGTTCTTTTTGCTGTCCTATTGTCTTCTGCCATGTTTTATTTTAAGGTATTGCTTTTAAATGAATGGAAAGGATATATTTTTCCCCATTAGGAAGTAAAATCTGGAATATACACATTTCTATAAAATAATCTAGAGGGAGAAAAAATACCTAATGAACGAATATTTTCTTGCCCTAATTCAAAACAAACCCCACTGTACCGGGTAATGCTGTGGCAGTTGCTGTTTTGCTCCACTACTTTCACCATTCCTCCCCAAAGTTAGAGTACTTTCCTTGGTCTCTGTTTCACTAATTTTCCATCTGCCATACTTGTTCAGGTGTACTTTGGGATTCCTTATGTTACTAGGTCACTACCAACCAGCACCCCTGAGCCCCTGAGGTGAAGAACCATAAAAAGAAGTCTCCTTTGGAAGAGTCTTGGGGAAAAGGCTAGGAAGTCTCCCACATCCTCATCATAAGCACAGTTGGAAAGGCACAGTTTTCTACTTTGCTTTTGACAAAGAAACCCTGCTCCTAGATGCAAGTGCTCACAAGTATTGTTATTTTTTCATCTTAAACCATTGAACACTTGGATAAACTCAAACTTCAAAACAACCACTCGTGTTCTTTAGAGGATGCCTGTGGAGCTGTGATGCAGGAAACAGGTGTTAAGCCTAGTTAAAGTCCTATGTATGAAGGAGGCACTCTGTGAAAGTTTCTGGCTCATGCAGGCAAGCCCAGTTGTTTTGCTGTGCCAGCTGCAGCGCAAGAGCTCTCGGCTGTTTGTCACACTGCTGAGGCCTGGACACGATCCATGGAGTGAAGTCCACCCCAATCCACAGAAACAGTAATCTAAGGCTTCACAAAATGTGATGAACTTCAAACTGTGGGGATCTGATGCCTTCACTAGCTTAATTTTCTCAGTAGGGTGGCAGAAGCTCTTATCAATGAAGAAACAGAGCAGAAGACAGCAACCTTCAAAAGACAACAAACCTGGAAATATAGTAACATATGAGCAACAAAAATCAAGCAAGTGTGCTACAAAAATATTCCTGGCAAGAATTAAAGTAGCTTCTCTAGCTTCCCTACAATGTCTTCATTGCAGGAAACCAGCATTTCAGACATCTACCAGTATGCTCCCCTTGTCAGATTTTGCAATTTTACTCCTGCACGGATGTTTAGCCAGGAAAATAATGTTTTGAGGTTTAATCTCAACTCATTAAAAAAATCTATCCATGCAGAGGAATGGAAGCAGGCAGAGGTTACAACGAGTTCCATGCAGCTTCAGACAGTTTCCATATAGTCAAATCAAGCACACTCTGGTTATGCAGAAATCAGAGCAGATTACCTCACCAATGGCCACCAGCTTATCTTTGTGTTTCTTGAAGAGCAGGACAGATTCCATGGCCTGTAATAAACCAGCTGAGCCATGGCAAACAAAACCACACACAACTTTATTATTGTGCAACTTGAAAAGCAAACCATGAAAATTACAGTCCAGGACAGAGGGTGCCAGTCTCCTGTGTTACTGACACCTTCTGAATAACCTAATTACTCAGCCCTTTGAGAACAAAATTAAAAGACAGATTCAAAGAGACTTGGAGGAATGTTAGCCCAGGTAACTCTGCTAGTGAGCAGAGGAAGAAAGATCCCATTCTTCCTCATTTGGCTGAACTGAGCCTCATCTTCTAAGAGCTGGGAAACCTCTGAGAAAGGCATTTTAATAGGTCTCTGGCAGTCTGGTCCTGAGTGGTGTCCATTCCAGAGGAAAGGCAGTTGTCAGTGCCAGGGAACAGGTCTTGCTGAACCAACTTTCCAGACCAGTCCCACAAATCGCTGCCTTTTCAGCCAAGCCCTTCACCACTTTGGGCCATTGTGCTGGTTTTGGCTGGGGTAGAGTTAACTTTCCTCACAGTGTCTGGATTTGCTTTCTGTGCAGCACTATAAATAAATCAAACACCTCAACTCTGTGTGGATTGGTCTCTTGCACACTGGGTGAAAGTGAAAAAACCTGTTTTGGGACAACAACAGCAGCCTCCACGTGCTGGTCAAGAAACGCCATCTTTGGATAAATATTGTCACACACACACACACACGGATTGTCAAAGGATGTGCTGCCCTCCCTGGGAACACAGAAGGGATTATTTTGGACAGTGCTGACATCTGCTTGTGCACAAGATGTATATAATCACATTAGCCCGCTGCACATGCACTCACCATTGCTTCGACTCAGCACAGAGCTCCTGTGTGGTACAGAGCTGTTTCTACCCTGACTTTTCCAGGCAGGAATAATGACCCTTAAAGAAAAGGGAAGTTATCTAGTGATGTTGTGATTGGAACTCCCCACGTGGTGCTCCATTTAACTTGTTCCCAGAGCACTCCATTTGTTTGCTTCCTCACCCTTTGTTGTGCTTCCAGAAATGTTCTGACCACAAAAATGCTCTTTCTATATATTTATAGTAATAAGCCAGTGCCAATCAGCACTTCAAAGCTGCCCTCTCCAGGCAGTGCACTTCACAAAGACATACCTTCCTGCTAGATAACCCCAGTTCCAGCTAGATAACCCCCGTTCCAGCTAGATCACTGGGTTCACCGGTGCTCATATGCTAAGCAGACCTAGGAGACTCCAAGCAACAGGTCCAATTCCAACCAGGAGATGCAACATCCAACATACACATATTTCCATGGAATCCACTTAACATGGTCATGCTGTCCCCTAGTCCGAATCCACAACTCGGAGTTTTTCACAATGGTCAACAAAATTCGGCAGACGGACAGACCTCTTGGAGATACAAAGTCCCTAGAAGGGAGATGGGAAGGTTTGTGGGAATTGGTGGACATGTAGATGACGCTGACCCTCTCTGTTCGATTCCAAGAGTCACATACCCAGCTCCTGAGTCTGATGCCAGCAGCTATCCAGATATGACCTACCCAGACTAATCTTGCCTAAATGATAATCCAACAAGCTCAGGAAGGCACCATGGAAGAGAGATGGGGAATTACAGGGAGGTCACAGGGACACAGAAGAAAACTAAGGTACTGTGGTGGGCAGAGCCCAGAAGGAGGAGCTCGTGATGCAACACTGGGAGTGCTGGGCTGTAATGGAAGAATCACAGGACACAAGTGGGAGATTGGGATTTTTGTGGTGAGATCATAAATCCCTGGGGCAAAAAAGCATTATTGGGTGTGCTACTTGCGAAATAACTTTTCTCAGTGTGGGACCATGTACTTTATCTAAGGTGTGATTGGACACTGCAAGGAACCAAGCATCTGTTTGCACTCTTTGGTGAAAAAGAGCACAGCCCTGACACAGCCACAATAGCAGATGCAAAGTCCAAACGCGCATATTGAAGAAGGTAAACCCAGCGTCCAGACTCTCTTACAGGAATACAAAATACATGTGGGAAGGAGCCGGGCACCTCACCCGGACTGTGGCGCTGCACTGCCCATATGCTCCGCTCCGAATGGGAGGAGCCCCAGAGCACGCAGCGATGGAGTCAGGGTGCCTTTGTGGGCTGTGAGGAGGCAGGGACATGTCAGCTGCTGTTCCCCGGCAGCCAGCGCGGCCCAGGTGCAGTAAGTGCAAGCTGCCGCGGGGACCTCGCAGCAGATGGAGAGGACGGCGGCCGTGGGGAGGGCTCTGCTGCTCCTCAGCACCACGGGCTCTGTCGAGAGGGACTAAGCAGGGTGGGGAGCACAAACAGCTCTCCACACACTGCAGGCAGGCTTCAGCAGCCAGCGCAGGCACAGCCTGTGTGCTGACCCAGCCTGCCTGCCAGCTGATACCTCTGGAGCATCAGCGGCTCTGTCACACCGCTGATACGGTCAATTTTCCATGTCTCACCTCCTGCATTTCCAGCACAGGGGCACGTGGCCCTGCTTCCCTGCATGTCGGTGCTGCTTCCTGATCTTTCAGGCAGCTGTACTCACCCTGTACCGGGAAGATGATGGTTTGCTCAGCCACAACGCATCCGGTGCTCTGCCGTGGCAGGCTGGGCTCGTCTGTGTGCAGTCGCTGACCACAGATAGCACACAGCTGCCTCACCTGCCCTTGGAGGCAGGGTACAAGACTCACCCAGACATTCCAGACAAAATCCATGTATTTTGAATCTGCCACTTTGGTAGGACATCAGATATGCTCCTACAGACTCCTTGACCCAGTGCCTCATCGTTTCTGCTTCCTCAGGTGAACCACACCACCGTTTTCATCAGCAGACCCAAGCAGCGTAGTGGCACTGACCTCCCGTGTTTGCACCAGGCAGCACCTCCCTGTGCACAGCACCAAGCATCTGGGGAGATGGGTATAAGCTCCTGCCCCAGGCACGGGTTCACCAAGGCCGTGGTCCTCACGATTTCTCGTTGCTTTGTCAATCAGAGTAGCTCGAAGAAGCATGGAAATTTGCCAGGCCCTGGAGGAGGCACTTGGCACTCACTGCATGGTGGGGTCACCAGCAGCGCAGTGGGGGTTATGCCCATTCCTCAAGAGATTTACACTGAGAGAAAAGCCAACCCCAGCAGGGAAAATGAACAGATGAATAACCACCTGCTGAAGAGGAAAATGTTGAGACAACTAGGTGCTATGGCAATTCATATCCTTTCTTTGATCTCAGTGATATCTTTGTACTGCATATAGAAAGGAAAGAGAAGAACAATAAAGCTTTATGCTAGGCCAGTGACTTTCTCAAATTCACTTTCCTGCTCCATAATGGGAACAGAGAATCAACCCCCAGCCTGCATTAATGAAAAAACAAACAGAAGGAGAACTTCATAAGTGATGAATGTTGCATTTCCAGGCAATTATTTATTTGCTTTTGCCTTTAAAGAGCCTATCTATGCATTGCATAGGAGTCTGTTGGAAGCACCTCCAGTTAGTCTTTAGTCAATTTGTTTAAACTCTTACCATGATAAACAGCAGGAACAAACAGCATTTCATCCACTTGCCCTCATCACCATCTCCTCGCTTGTTCCCATATCAAAGCCTGGAAAAACTCAGAGCAGTGTGTCCCAAAGTTCAGGAGATTCAGGCCCTGTTAACCCATGGCTAAAAGCAAGTTTCAGAAGAAAGGCCCTGGGAGGATGATCCAGCTGCAGCCCTACAAAGACTAAGTGAGCACAGGTAGAGCCCTTTCTTATCTTTCTGTCAAGCCACGTACATCCTGTAAGGTAAAGGGACACGGGAAGTCGTGCGAAGTGCAACCAGATCTGCTGTTTGTAGCATCCCAAGGAAAGCTTACGGCTAACTCAGATGGAGCTTGGGACCTACCACTTTCCACACTGCTGCAGACCATCTGTGCCATTCTGTCTCTCTGAGATGGAGGTCACCTGGGCTGTTTGTGTCCGCCAAAATTAATGGCATGACTGAAAAGAAAACTTGGGTCGCCACTATCTTTCCCTGAATTTAAATTTGCTGTGTCCTTCCTCTAGCCATGTCCTTGGCCACTTCAGTGTCCTGTGCTACACAGGAGAGGGCACAGTTTATCCAGACAACCGGAGAGGCTGCACACAGATACTGCTAAGGCCAACCTTCATGGGGATGGAGGGCTTCACGCTGTGCAGCCACACAGCTCCCCCACGAGCCTCCTGCCTTCCCCAGCCCCTCCAGGGACTGCAGGCAGAAATGCAAGGTCTCTGTTGAACTCCCTTTCGAGGTAGTCACAGAATGACTGCTGAGGGATCAACGATGTTTTCCAGCTCAGAAACCACACTTCATCCCCACTGCACAGTAGTAACACCACTGCTGAGTGAGCACCTTAAATGTTTGGTTTCCTGTGCAAAGCAACGCTCTATTTCCAGTGCCTGCTGCCCACTCCCAGTGCTGGCTGCAGGGACTGAGGCACAGCTTACACAGGCAAACCAGCAGCACTGGGAAAAGGGTGCTGCTTCTGACCCTTGCTTGGTGCCAGGGATGCCAAGTGAGGGTGGGAATGACACTGCATTTTCCTTTTCTGGAGTGTCAGGCCACCTACTCCATGACTTAGCTCAGGCGCCGCAGGTCTAAGGAGAGGACAAAGCCGGTTTGTTTGCCGTGGGCACCCTGCCAGGCTGGCCCTCCCCATGGCTGCTGTAATGCCAGCTTTCCCTGGCCCGGGGGAAGCAACTCCGCCAGAGCCAACCACGCTCCCGCACCTCCGCAAGCACCTCCAGGCCCTGCTGCTGCAGGGACCAGGGACGTGGGCTGTCCCAGAGCCCCCACAGCCCACGTGGGGCTGCCCACCCTCGGCAGTGCCCTGCCCAGACAGGAGCTGCAGCATGTGAGCATGTCTACAGGCTTCTGCAGCAGCAAAAGGTATCATCCTACTGCGAGGCTAAGGCTGAATCAGAGCAATGCCACCACCCCGCAGAGACAGGAATTTTCCTTAATCATTAATATACTCCCTTTTTACAAAACCAGTGTTTTCATCCAGTGCTAAGAACTCCACAAAGAAAAGTAATTAGGTCAAAACTTTGCAAACATTTAGGTGTTGTCTGACTCTGACCCAGAGCATCTCCATACATAATTGCATTCCCAAGCAATACTGGGAGCTTTCCCATCACACAGGCAGCAGGCAGCACATGTAAGGCTGCCTGGTATCACAAGTTTAGCATCTCCAATGACATGATTTAATAGTCATTAAGTCAATCACAGTAATACTCTTAAGACTATTGCACACCTGTTCCCTAGCACCACCTGGAGGCAAACCTAATCCTTTGCCCAATTTAGTGGAAATGCTGCCTGTAGATCCAGGATAAGGATCTCCAACTCCTCTGGATCAAACACTCAGCAAAGATCCAGGTGTTTGCGGCTCTGAATACACTTGTAATAGAGACAAATTACACAAGTCTGGTTCTTTGCTGCAGGAAACATGTTTAAACTTAATAAGCAAACTCTAGTCAAAAAGCAGAACAGCAGACCTGTTCTGATAAAGACAGAAAAAAAGCCTCCTGATAATGTGGTTCTAAGAAACTGAGGAAGACAATGTAGAGGAAAACAAAACTTAAGATGGGCATCACTTACACTGCAAGCTTTTGCCCCTTTCCCCACCCTGAGGTGGTCATGAACTAAGTTAATACTTGTGTATTTTCTTCACTGACCTGGGAAAACTCCCTATAGAGAGAGAAAACCCCCACTTCTTTAGTGGCCCTCAGAACAACTGGGTGGCAGGTAAAACCTACCTTGTTCCATTGCTGGTTTATAGTGAACAAAGCTTAGGTCAGTATTTCACAGGCCCATATCCACACAGGTGTTGTGAGGGAGCGTAAGATTCAGTTTTTAGGACACTGGCCAACGTAGCAGAATCCACAGAGACCACCTCCAAGGTATCACAAAACTGGGCTTGTCTCCCTTTCACATCCTGTGTCTCCTGATACTGAGCAGTCAGAAGAATGAGTCCTTGAACTAAGACCAACCTCTTTTTCCTTTGAATACAACTAGAAAATAAAATATTAAAAAATCAGAGCAAATCCTTCTCAAAATACCCAAGATCTTGGCAACTGTTAAAGTTACTTTGCACAAGGGAAAAGGAGAGAAGGGCTCTAATTCTTTCCTTCCAACTGTATTTTGAAGAGGTGTTGCTTCTGCACCACTCAGAGAGCCCAGCAGCACAACATGCAGAGAATGCTCATCCAGGGATTTTTTAATGGGTGAGAAAGGGATGTGTAGTCTGCAAGTCACAACAGGAGCATTCTTACCATGACTGGGCCCACGATTGTGTGACTTTCAGTCAGCAGAAATAAGGAATGAAGGGGACATTAAGCACCACACACTAGCCATCTCCCAGACTAGGAGCAGCTGGCAAGAAGTATGAGAAACTAAACTGACAATTTTATGGTGCTTTTCTTTACAAAGTATCTGTTCAGAGACATGAGAGATGCAAATGAACAATGTGTCTTTATCATATTCAAGAGATTAATCTGATGCATACCAAAGGCCTCTGAGATAATCCCTATTTTCATCCTACACAGCTATTTAACACTGCTCGCTTCTTGAACTTTCCAACAGCAAAACTCCACTTTAATACAAGATGCACATAGGTTTTATTAATTACACCATAAATAATACTTTCTGCAATATCATATATTTCAGTTTCTGAATCTATAACCGAAGAAACTTCTGGAGTTTGGGGAATACTTTTAGTGCATTCTGTGTAGTCACTTCTATAACATCTGCAACTGGAATTCCTTTAATTTTGGCAATGTATTCAGCAGCAATGTAAATATTTTTGGGTTCATTTCTTACCTGAAAACAAACAACCAAACCGAGTTACAGATCCCTACAGATCAACAGTGTTTCAGATTCAGCACTTCCTGATACACCTTCAGTCACATTGTGGCATGTGTGCCAGAAAAATGACATGTATCTATTCTTCTTGGATTACATTCCCTTGGTAGCCTCTTTCCTCTCTTGTATCCATGCTTCACTCTCCTGTGCCAGTCACTGACCTCCATAAGATGTGGGTTTGGACATACATACACAGAAGTCCCTCCCTCCCACCATTTACCTGTTTTTCAGGCCCCAGAGCAGGAGAGTCAGTTTCCAGGCACATACTTTCCAGAGGTAGCTGTTTCACAAGCTTCTGCTTCTTGAAGAAAGTAAGACAGCTATTAAATACTTTATGCACTTAAACCTGTGGGGAAACATTATGAAGGGAGGATATCCCCTACACTTAAAGGCAACATCAAAGGACTTTGATGCCAGTGTCCTCATTTTATCAGCTTCTGAATGGAAGCAAGAATACCAGGGGCTACTCAAGAAGTCCCTTCAAATTCGGATTCTCCTGCTTTCTAAATATCCAGAGTACTATTATCTCAACACCGAATTCATTGTTACTTACTAAATCATGCACTTATATTGCATGAAACACCAAAAACTCCACGTTTAGAATTGCCAATGCAATTTTAATTTGGTATTTTCTGTGTATCTGTATCTGGTATACTGTGTATCTGTGTATTTGTGTATCTTCTCTTCATCTCTGCTTTTGCCTCTCAACCCCAGCTGGCTTTCCTTCCTCCTAAATTCTTAACTTCATCCCCATTTATATTCATCCCTCATACCTCTTCCACTTGAATCCTTTCGTACATTCCTGAGCTTATCACAGAAACCAGTCCTATCAAAGAAACTAGTCCTTTTCCACGTGCCATGTCCCTACTCTAAAACACTACAGTGACAGAAGCTTCCAAAGAAGAGTTTACCAGAAGCCACATTAAAATGAGAAAAAAGCCCCCTTGTTTTTCAGGACTAGCTGTGCTGCTTTAGCCAAAATCCCTCCTCAGAAATCTAGCTAAGGCAGAAGTCCCAGGTAGAAGTTTAGCCAAAGTAAAAATGTGCAATGCACCGAGAAGGAGCAGACCCCAGCCAAAACCAGGACAAAACATTACCTGTTCACTCCTTATAATGGAAGGAGGAATGGAGAAGTAGTATCCAGCTTTCACCCCTTCCATTGCTACAGATGGCTTCCCATCAAATGCATGGAGCAACACCTTTGTAGCACCTTGGAGAAACAAAGCAAACCAAATCATTAGGAGGGTTACAATAGGGCTGCCATGTCAGCTTCCAATGGGACCTTGGTCCCATGAGGAATGAACACAGAACCTCTGCACTATTGCTCCCAAGTCTATCAAACACAGGCTGACGTGAGGACATGGCACAACTGAAGGAATCCTGTTCACAACAGCTGTGACAGAGAAAATGCATTAAAAGCATACCTTGTTCCTTCAAGAGATTAATGGTTGGTCTTCCAGCTGAGCGGGAATGAACATTTCTGCACAGCAAGGAGAGGCACAGCATTAGGAAATTTAGTCAATTTTTTTTTTTTTTTGCAAACATAGACAGCATCTCGGGATGAAAATAATGACTACACCTTTTATCAGGAAAAAAACCCCAGAGACATACACATTAATCATTTTAGCTACAGTGAAGATATATAGGAACAACATAGCAAGGACTGGGCACACACGATGGCTGCACAGAAGTGCAAACACAGGGAAAATTCTATAATTAAAATCTCAAGCTGGAGACTAACAGGACACTAATGCCAGTTTAATCCATATAAGGAAAGTTCTGCGGGCACTTCATAACCATAAATCCTGGGAAATATTTCCACATGTTGCTGTGATCTGGCAAATTCACCTACTAGTGTAAACAAAACCTACAAAGGCAAATCCAGTCTTCTTGCCAACTCAATCTGCTTGATCAAAACCTGTCTTTGTCCTTCCTTCTGTTCATCGGTGCTGGCAAATCTAGGAGTGAAATCTAGTCCAACCTATAGTACACGAAAAGAAGGAAAAAAAATTTACAGACCTAACACTTCACAAAACCATAATTAGACATACAAAGGCATAAAATGCTTCAAAACTGCAAAGCATTTCAAAATACATATACTAGAGACTGCAATTAAAATGAGCTCAACTGTAGCTTAACGCAAAAAAAGAATCCATTCTCAATCGTAAGCTTGTCAATTATGAAAGCATTTGTGGGCCAAGTTACTAACAAGGGTATTTAACATTTTAGTCTGTAACTGGTTTTCTGGGGTTTTATATTCTATTGAATATTGTGTCAGATTAAGTCTCAAATCTGGATCTCCAATACAAGTAAAATTCCTGATCTGAACTGTAGCTTTAGTCCAATCTCTAGCAAAAATTACATATTAATTCTGTACTTTTTTGATCTAAACGTGTTCAGGCAAAATTTAAAGTTCATCAAAGCAGTCCCATTCACAGTTACACCAACTCAAGTCCTTCATATACAGTACAACATGGCAAATTTAGCTACAAAGCTCTGCCAAAACCTGCTTTCTCTGCAGCAAGTGCAGAACTAGCCCAAAGTCCCTCTGGTACCAACATACAAATAGAGGCAGACTCCATCCTAAAGCCTCAATCCATTTATAAACAAACGTAAGACAGGAGACAACAGATGGATACAGACAGATGAAGGATTAAAAAAACAAAGAACTGTACAAGTCAGTGAGCTGTACTGAAATCACACCTTAGCCTAACTTTGTCAGAGAAGGAGGCAGGAAGGATCTGCCTTTGGGTATAACACAAGACAGCGTAAGTATGTAATCTTCCTACTACTCCACCAGCATTCCATCTATTTTCTAATAATGATGATGAAGGAAAAGAGGGAATCAGGCAAATCTATGAAGAAAAGCACATTAAGAGAACTACCAATCTGACCTAGCGCTTATTTGGGCTGATTGCAATTCTTATTACATAGAGAAAAACAAGCATTCACTAGGTTTTTGTAATTCAACTAAAATTCTTGACAGCTGCTGCGGGAGAGATTTAAACAAGTTATGAAATTCCACTCACTTCTCCAATCCCCACCAATTTGTCTTTGTAAAGTTCTATAAGAGGCAATGCAGCATCCAGATCCTGCAAGAACAAGTTAAAGATGCAACTCTCAGTGCCCTTAAAAGTGGAAAGGGTTATGAACCCAGCATTATGATTAAATTGGAGTTTCATTCACTGCTCTTAAATTCTGTGCTCTAGAACTTGCTGTTACTGTGAGTTGTGCAGTCAGATTTTAGAAACCTGAAGGATTTAGCTTCTTTACTTAATAACCCATTCATTATATACATATAAATAACATTCTTATTTTAAATACTCCTAATTTCAAGTTAACTTTTCACAGTAATAGAAGAGGTAATTGAAACAAGGCCCAGAAATATCTTGGTAACATTAAATGGCAGCAGGCAGCTCCCTGAGTTTTTCAGGATAAGGCCACGGACAGCTGCCTTCCAGTTCCCCTATTAACAAAGGGACATCTGCCCATGCAGTTTGCTGTAAGCAAAGCACATTTGGGATTTTTAAAACTATTTCACTGCAGTCATACAGCCAGATGACTCCAGTGAACAATTCTGCTTTAAGGACTAAGACAAATGGATGTGCTGAGAGACCCTGGGATTTGATCCACTGGGTCTCCTGCATTATGGAGCACGGAAACATCACTGGGCAGATCTGATGGTAAATCAGGCAGACCAGAACATCTTGTCGTCTGTCCTGAAAAGTCCCAGCAGTATTTTAGAGGCCATGCTTTACCTTCAAAGTAACGCTGCGCTGCTCCTCTGGAGAAACCTCTTGAACGGGGTGAACTCCCAGGCATGGCAAGACAAACCCTGGGAATCTAGGCACGAAATAGATACTGACAGTGTGACAGACCACAGATAACCCGAGTTTAAAGCCAAGACACCACAGAGTACCCAAGTTTTAAAGCCAAAAAGAAGGGCCGGCCTGACCGAGGAGGGCAGCGCGTCTCCCGTCAATTTCCACGCCCGGGACATGGGTGGGTGACGGGACCCCCCGCCGGCCTCGCACCTCTCCGACAGCTCCACGACACTGCGGAACTCGCCCGCCTGCTCCGACACCACGACCAGCGCCGACACGGCCGCCTGCGGCACACAGAGACCCCCGGCCCGCTGAGACACCCCGGGCGGCGGGGGAGCGGGGAGAGGGTCCCCTCAGGCCGGCCCCGCCTCACCTGCTCCGCCGCCCGCACCACGGCCGCCACGTCCTGCAAGAGACACGCACCGCCTCAGCGCCAGGCCCGCGCCCGCGCCCGCGCCCCCGCCCGCCCCGGGAGCCTCACCGGCTGGAAGCAGGGCGCGGCGAGGTGGCAGTGACAGTCCACCGGCCCCGCCATGCCGCGCCCGGCGGGAAGGGGCCCGGCAGCTGCGGGTTCCGCTTCCGGGCCGGCATTTTCCCTGCGTCCCAGGCGGGAAATGGCGGCGGCGCCACCGCCGGGGCCGGGGCCGGGGCAGG
>WBMZ01009885.1:0-13062 GCA_013400975.1 Atrichornis clamosus
TCCAGTCCAGCACTGCTGGGAGGCGCAGGACCAGGTGAGGACACTTGTCCTGGTGCTGGGTCACCTCCTGCTCCTGTTTCATCACCAAGTGCTGATGGGGGGGATAGTTCAGCATTTGCCAAATCTTCTGTTTCTCCAGTCAGCAGCTCTCCGTTATCAGCAGGAGAGGCTGAGGGCTGAAGGGCTGGAGGACTCATGTCACTCTGGGTGTCTTCATAGGGACTGCCATCCCCTGGACCTCCTGCCTGTGCCATGTCCCCTACCCCCTCAGCTCCCTGACCCTGGATCCCAGCAGTGGGCCATGCCAGTCCATCAGGTACAAAAGGTGCTGGGCTGGGGGCATTTGAATCTGAACTCAAGCCACTTCCAGGTCCATCGGCTTCCTGGGGAGCACCAGCTGGCATCCGTGCTGGCTGTGACTCCCCAGCAGATGGAGACACGGGTGCTTCTGGGGCAGTAGCAAGGTCAGGACTTGCTGGTGTCTCTGCTGCACCATCAACTTCAGGCAGGATGCTGGCTCCAGCCCCTGGGGTTGGATAAGCAGCCCCAGGAGCACTGGGGATGTACGTGGAGGATGTCAGAGCATCAGGAAGCAGTGGTGGCTGTTCTCCAGGGGCGGTCTGCCATGCGGCAGGCTGCAGGGATGGACTGGCCAGACCCACAGCCCCCACATCCCCTGCAGGCAGCACAGTGACTGAGACTGGGAGATTCGTGTCACTCTGCGTGTCAGTGGGAACCCCTGGGGCTGGAAGGAAGGTGGCAGTGTCCTCTGTTTCCTCAGGTGCCACTGGTGCCTTGCTGGCTGCAGGTGACAAGGCTGAACCAGAAGCCTCTGATGACACCCCATAAACTCCCTGCCCATCCCCACCGTTGGACGGTGTCAGCGAAGTGTCTGGGCTCAGAACTGCCTGGCCAGGGAGGAGGGAGGGCTGCCCAGGGTTTTCCACTGTTTCTGACATCACTGGACTCTCTGGAGATAGGTGGGATGAGCCGGCTGAGTTGAATTCACCATTTATTGCATCTCCAGATTCTGAAGCCAAGAGACTTTCCTCAGCAGCTGGGGCCATTCCTCCTGCTGGCTCTGGGTTTATGCCCTCAACCCCATTCACTGCTCCATCCTGCTGGGTCAGAAGCAGCTCCCCGGTGCCAGGGCTCGGGCTCGGGGAGTTGGCACTGGCTTCACTTTGAATAGCTTCAGGCAGGACTGCACCTTCCTCAACTGCTCCCTTGGCTGTGGCCAGCCCTTGGCTCGGCAGCACAGTGACACCGGCACCCACAGAGCTGCCAGCAGTTGGCTGTGGCACCCAGGTGTCTTCCAGTGGAGGGGTGGTGCGGAGGGACGTAGTGCCAGCACTGAGGTCTGTGTCTTCTCCTCCTCTGTTTGCGAGGATGTCCTCTGTCACATCCACAGGCTCAGGGGTGATAGTCAGGGAGGCATCAGTGGGGGCCTCTGTTACGTCATGCTCTGCTTCTGGGGTGACAGCAGGGTGCTGTGCAGTGATGGCGGCAGCAGTCGTGGCTGTAGTGGGAGCAGGTGAACTTCCCCCAGTATTCTGAGTCGTGTTAGGAGGCTTGGTCACATTCACCAAAGCTGGCACTGTAGAGCCGTATTCGCTCGTCGCTGTCGCTGGGTCCAACTCAGTCCCGGGAGGGAAGGTCTGAGCATCTGCCACCACGGTGCTTGTCTCTGCAATGAGTGCAGTACGGGGCCACTCGTTCTCTGTTGTGATGGGAAAAGCCGTCCCCACAGTAAAGGGTCCCTCAGAAGTGACAGGGACAGCAGCAGCAGTCCCAAGCCCTGCAGAGAAGCACAAAGTGGAGCATTATGCTGGGAGCTGGAGCTGGCAGCCTGCAAGGCTCAGACACACCTCTCCTCCTGTGAACATCACAAAGCTCCCACCACTTCTTAAACCCATTCTGCCTCATCCCACAGCCTCTGATTTGAGAGCCAAGGAGGGCAGCCTGGGCTACCTTAGGCATAGGATTGCACAGCACCTCTTGCATCCCCAGCATCAGCAGCCACCAACTGAGACAGGACACAACTCATCAGAGAGAGATGTTTGTGCAAGTATGGTGGCAAAGGCAGCTGCTGCAACGCAGTCCAGTTATGCTGGGGATGGTACTGCCTGGCCACTGGCTAGAGCTGGAGCCCAAGAAGTCTAGTTCATAGCCCTGGGGGTGTCTGTGAAGCTCTGCTGCCCCGGGACAGCACTCAGCCCTCTTTCCATCACTGCAGGGACAGCTCTGAGCACAGCTGCTTCTGCAGAGCCTGGGGGGTTTCTGTGTTTTTTCACCTTTCGGGTGTCTGAGGGACATTTAAATAACTTTATCCAAAGCCCGTTGTCAGATAGGAAAGTCAAGACTTAGGGAAGCTTTCCCTGACTGCAGATGGATTCTGATCTGCTGAACTTAAAGCAGGCTCGCTAAAACTCTCCTGGGCTGGGCACCTGCCCCCATTTCTCCTGCCTCCAGCTGAGTGAAGGCACATGAGGCTCCCCGCCCAAGGAGGGGATATTTGCGAGTTCCCAGGACCAAGCCCTGCTTACAGCTCTCTCCTCCTGCTGCCAAAATCCTGACCCACATCCAGGAGCTCTGCTGAAAGTAGGAGACACCTGCCCACATCCCAGACATGTCTCCCAGCACCTACTGGCACCCATGGGTGACGTTTCACCCAGTCTTATTTTTAGGACAGGGATGCAGACTCTCGGGAGACTGAGCTGCTGCTGTTGGCTCCATGAGGAACCAGGTGGATCTGCTGACACTTGGCTTTAGGCAGCTTCAATTAGGGGAGACGAAGAGCTCCCCGATGGCAAGACCCAGCAGGGCTCTGCCGCAGCCTGACAGCCCCAGCCTGTTCCCAATCCCGGTGCTCCAGTTCGTCAGGTTCCCCCTGACAGGCAGCCAGACCTCCCTGCAGCAGAGGTGCCTCCAACCTCACCGCCGGCTCAGCTCGTCAGCTCACAGATAGCTCGTGCAGAGTCATTAATGAACATTAGCTCCTATGCCAGACCAGTCCTCGAGGGGTCCATCCTCCTCTAGACGCCAGTTCCCTTTCCTGGCAGGCTGCTTTGTCACCACCTTCCCTGGCTGAAATAAGCTCTTTGCACCAGCCCCCCCAGCCAGACGAGCTCAGCAGCTTCCGTCCCCATCTCAGGGAAAACAAAGCACATCAGTCAAGTCACTCCAATTTAGTTTGGCACACTCCACCCCAGTAAGTCCATGTTTTATCTTAATTCTTCCATGTGGAGCAGGAAACACCATCTATTCCGCGTGCCCATTCATGGGAAGTTTGTGCAAGAGGGGCTCCAGCATGGAGCACCAGCATTTGCTCTTCCCTGGGATGTGGGAGGGATGGGAGCATCCCTAGTCCCGCTCTGCCAGCTGGCTTTCCTCGGCTCCTTTGCTGGAGGGGTACACAGCTGCCTGCAGGCTTCCGGGCTGGGCTCCCACGGCTGCACGCCTGCAACCAGCCCCTCGGGGTGATGCCTGCCCTGTTAAATGCTTTTCCAACTCTTTGGCTGCAATGCATTGCAAGGACTGGTACTAAGAGGAGTTTCCAGTGCAGCCAGGAGGGAAAAGCATCTAACAGTGTACCTGCTGTGTCCTGACAGGGCTCAGGTAGCACATGGGCTAGCAGAAAAATATCAGACATACCGTGCAGAATCCATACACAGCATCCCAGGAAGGTGGAGATCGTCCATCCCCTGGTCCCCATGCCTCAGGCCTCCACGAAGGCAGAGCACTAGGAAGCTCAAAGGGAGGAGAGAGCAGCGAGGAGCAGCTCCCTCCGTCCCTCCCTGCCTGCCTCTCCTGCAGAGCTGGAGTCCCACAGGTGCTCCTGCTCCTGCTCCCTCCTATTTATAGGGATGGCAGGAGGCAGGTTGCCGACGTCCTCTCCCGCCCCCAGTCCCTTCCCTCTAATGTCCCTGTCATCATTCCCCTCCGGTCAAGCCCTCCCCTTCCCAAGGACTGGATGCCCTGTTCAGCTGGGGCATGGGCTGAGGTGTACCCAAAGTCCACCTTGCAGGGACCCCGGTCTCCCCAGGGACCTGGGCTCAGCCTGGTGTAGCTTCCTGGGCTGCCAGCACCAGAAGGTGAAGCTGAGCCCAGAGCAGTGTGTGTTACTGTCACAGTGGCATGGCAGTCACCCCACAGACCCCACAGGACCTGTTCCCCATGCAGGGTAGGGGGCCTCAGAGCAGTGTGTGGTGGTGACAGGGCAATGCCAGGTGGTGCCACCCATGCCTGTGAGGAGATCGTGGACACTAAAATCACCAGTTGAGCCATGCCTCAGCCCAGGGCAAGGCAGGACACAAATCCCCACTCAGGTCCCAAGAAGAAGAGGCAGGTTTTAAAGCAGGGAGAGGTGTGGTTGGGGACAGGCCCTGGGGTGTCAGCTAAGCCCCCCAGTTCTGAGCTGCAAGTAGTAGCACTGGGGATCCCCATTCAGAGTCCCAGCACACCCCAAGGGGGTTTGAAAGCTGCACCTCAATCTGGGCACTGCAATGCTGGGGTGCTGGGAGGGGGTAAAAGGGTCCAGGGAAGCTTTTCTGCAAGGTGGGACCAGCATTCCCAGAGGCTGGAGCAGGAAAAGGCACAGCCCCAGATCCCCTTTCCTGCTATGAGGATCCCCTGGGTCACTTCACCTTGATCCCTTGGATCACTTCACCTTGATCCCTTGGATCACTTCACCCCTATGTCTCTCCCTCCTCCTTCACCTGGAGCAGCCATTCCTGCACACCCCCTTGAAAACTGCTGCCAGCTCCCCTGTGAACAGCATTATGCAAACTCCCACCACTACATGGTTTTGTAGTCAATTAAACACTTCTTAACCAAAAATGCCCCCAGGCAACTCCTGCAAAGTGTTATGAGGGGCGTTAGGCAGTACACAGTGTCCCGCCAGAGCCGACCTCTGTCGGGCAGGCAGCACATCAAGTGACACCCCGACCCACCACCGGGGCAGCGTGGACGGGGAAATGCCGGGGGAGGCCAAGTCACGGCTGATGAAACACCATCCTGTAAACCCACGCATTACCCCCGGCAGTGGGAACAGGGCACAGACGATAAACCGGGGGGGGCATCACTCACCTGGAACTAAACACCTGCCCACCAAAAATGCCGGTGTGGGTGTAAAGCTGGGGGCAACGTTTTGGGTGTTGCAGCCAGCACTCCAGATCAGGGGGTGACTGACCCATCAGTGACCACCTGAGCAGCCACCTCTCCTGGGCTGATGGAGGATTAGAGGGATGCAAACCTGCCGTGGGAGAGTTGTTCCTGCCCATGCTGACGATGCTGTATCACTTTGGAAAGCAAACCCAACAGGGAATATATGCTGACGCTGAAGAGAGCTGCTCCAGATGGTGATTGAGGTGCAAAATGTGGTGGGAACCACAGGGATTGTTGCTAACGTGGTGCTCAGCATCAGGGAAAACAGCTGAAGCAAGGTGCTGGCCTCAGCCCGCCTACAAGGTCCTGTCCGTGCTCCACAGGGGCCAGCGCTGCCTGGAGACCCTTGTGCCTGCACCTCCTGCCTGTGCTGTCCCCAGAAAAGGCCCAACTCACAGCAGAGTCACAGGAGTAACAACCAAACTCATCCCTCTGCTCCAGGCATTGGCACAGCCTCCCAAGAAAACCTGTAGCCACTGTGAGATGCCTCATCTCAAGGACAGTATCCTGTTCCCCCTCTTGCAAGGGACTTTTCACTGATCTTTTTGCTATGCCTGAAACCAAGTTCCTGAAAAAGCACTGGTTCCTGTAAAAGTAATTGTCATTTGCAGTTACCAAGGACCAAAGCAGTGTGGTCACTGGAGCTCTTCAGGAGCCTGCAGCCAGGGGGAAATTCTGTGAATCCCAGCACCCAGGGGCTCTGCACCATCCAGCATGGCAGAGCACGGCCCAGCACAGCGCCTTATCAGCTTTCCTGGAATTAATGGCCTGGTTGTTCCAGCCCTGTGGAGAACACAGCATCTCCTACTGGCTTCCCTCCAGCCTTCTGGCAAGGGCATTTGGAGAGGGCTCAGGGGTGGCAGTGGGGGAAACCAGGTTATCCATCAACCCCACAGGTTCTGGATGACTTGGCATGCTGGGTGTGTTGCAACACCGTCCTGCCAAAGAGTGGGAGCTGGGCTATAGCCATCAGCAGGGGTGAAGGGAAGGGGGACACTGGAAGGGACACCTGAGTCACAAGGGACTTGAGACAGGTGCCCCATAATGCTGCCACGTCCTCCGAAGGTGACAGTCATGTTGGGCACAGGATTTGCTCCTTTGGCCAATGCTGATAGATTGGAGTAGATCACAGCAAAGAGGCTGAGAACTGATTTGTGGACTGGGAAAGCAGCAGGACGTAGATCCAACCTCCCAAGGCCCCTCTGGTCAGGGGTCCATGGCAGGCAAGTAGCCATGGGGTGAAGGTGGCAGCCAGCACCCTTAAGGATGACAGGCACAGAGAGTATGGGCAGTGTCGGGGGTTTGTCAGAGCTCTGTGCTACCACTGCCTGGGCAGTGACCACCACCCCAATGGGAGCCACATCCCCCCACTGTGCCCCTCTTCTCCCTCCTGGGCTAGGGGGCAGAGGGGACCAGAGCATCTCCTCCCCTCATGGCCCCCCGACCCCAATAACAGTGGAAGGCAGCTGTGCCAGCAGAGAACAGTGAGTACCCTGGTCACCTTTTCATCCCGGCACTTCAGGACCTTTTCCTCCCTTTGTGACGCAGTTTGGCTCCATTACCCCAGCCTTGGCACCTGGCCATGTCCCGGGGTCTGAAGTTATGGATTCAACAGCCGGAGAAAACAGCCCAGTGGGACGAGATGTGGGAGGACTCTTGGCCCAGCTCCACGGCGTAGGCAAACCACAAGGATTTTTTTCCCAGCGCCCCATCAGGCATCCAGCACAAGGACCCCCTTCCAGCAGGCTTTGCCCTGCTCCACGGCTCCTTGCCCAGGTGCTAAGGGATGTCTCTCAGTGTCAATAGATCCAACAATCCCACAAAAGCCAGGCAGCATCCTAAAGAGCAAAGGGGCAACCCTGGAATGCAGGGGGCATCCCAAATGGAAGCATCCTGACAAGCTGCCTAAACACAGTCTCCAGCCCCAGCCCAGCCTCTCCTAGGCCCTGCGAGCTGGCAGGCAGCTGGGTGAGCCCACAGTGTCTTACCCCATCCTGTCTGGCTGCTGGCTCCTTCCCAGCCAGCTGACAATCCAGACAGCCTGAGAGCAGCCCCCAGGTTAGGAATCCCACAGCCCCATGCACCCCTTCCCAGCCCTCCCTGTGCCAAGGCAGTGAGGGCTGCCAGCGAGTAACAGGGATCAGCCAAAAACAACCCCTGACACGCAACAAGGCTATTTTGCTAATTATTTCAGTTTTCAATCTCCAGGCAAGGTGGCTTGCTTAGGCTAATAATTGCTTCGGTTGGATTTTATCTGGCTAATTAATCAGTTAATAAATGACTTTGCTGCAGGGGGACAGATGTTGCGGCCGTCTCCTGGGGTCTAGAAAAAACAGGGAAGGAGCACAGCCCACGGGATTTCCACGGCCCCACGGTGCACACAGCTGCCCCCAGCAGCTGTGGGTGTCATAGGGCAGAGAGCACCAAAGCAGGGACCCCCGGTCTGTCAGGGTGCCGAGCAATCCTTGGGAATATCTGCAGCAGCCCCTGCTGGGAGGGGACAGCCCTGAGTCTGTTTCTCCATGCAAAGCTTTTGGGACTCAGTTTTCCTCGCCGGCACCTCCAATAGATGACAAAGCTGAAAAATTGGGAAAGGCAACTTGGAAAATAAAGAAGTCATCAACTTGGACACAGAAAACATGGAATTTCTGTTTACTACCCAGTCTGTGTTGGCATGGTGTTCTTTGTCAGCAATACCACAGGTGAGCCTTGGGCACAGCAGTACTGGGGGCTTCAGGTCTCTTCCCTCTCATTCCTCAGTCCCCAGGGTGGCTTTGATGGCTCAGCCAGCTCAGTCCAAGATGTAAAACCCCAGTCCTGCAGGATTCCATCCTCCCAGCCCCGCAGCAGTGCTGGAGAGGTCCCACTGCAGGAACCTGTGAAGCAGGGTGGTGGGAGGGCTTGGGCTCTACAGACAGGCTGTGGGAAAGGGCAGGGGGGTACTGGGGGTCCTCTGGGGGTACAGAGTGAAGGATGGGGAGCCCCAGGTTCAAGAGGAGCTGTACAGGATTCCCAAGGGACTGCACTGCCATGGAGTGAGGAGCTGGGAGCAGATGGCTTGTCAGCCCATGTGGGAGCAGGCCGGGCAAGGGGCAGTGGTCAGGTCCTCCTCTTCCCTCGCCACTCCAATGACAGGCCAGCGCACGGGAATGCCGTCCACAGGTCCTCACGGAGCTGAGGGGAAAGAACAACCATCAAGCCAGAGGGGATTTTCTACCCACCATCCCCACCTAGAAAGGACCTGATCCTGGACCTTGGCAGCCAAAGGAGCATCTCCGCTTCATCTGAAAGGGCTCTGGGTGACATTCAATGCAAGATGCAGCCGTTCCCCTCCCACTGGCTGCCTGACCCCCTTCCTGACTGGCTGGCCCACAGCTGGTAGATGCAAAGCGGCATCTCCTCTGCACACCTCACCTTGGACAACACCAGTTCCTGCACCGTGGTGTTCCCCAGGTCCAAGGGGGTGGTTAGCCGCATCGACAGAAAGAGGTGAGATGCACCTAGGGATTAAAAATATGGCTCTGGTTATTGCCCTTAAACTTTGGGCTGTGCCAGAGAACCTGGGGGTCTCCCCCCAAAATCTCTGGCAAAGACACAGGACCTCCTTCCAGGTTAATTGTCAGAAGAACAAGCATCCCACTGTACAGCAAACCACATGTACCCCAGAGCATCAATACCCCTGTATCGAGAACACAGCAAGAGCAGTGGGGCTCCAGGACCCCCTGCCCCTGGCAGCCCAAAACCATCAATGCTGGGGGTGGTGATGCCCACGGGCACTGCACTTACTGGTGTTGGACGAGCCAGAGGGACAGACTGGCGGCAGTGTAGGCAGGTCTGCAGGCTTGCTGAGGGTAACCTCTGAAGTCTGGATTGAGTTGGTGGCAGGGAAAGAGGGCTCCATGCCTGGGCAAAGCAATGTTGGGTTAGTGCTGTCTGCAGAGGTGCAGGATGCTCCTGTAACTGGGGACAGGCCATGCCTAAGTGAAGCCACCTACATGAAGCCACCCGAGTACATGCCCGGGATCCCCATGGGGATTTGTCACCCTGACCATGTCCCCGCCTTCCAGGTGCCCCACAGCTGAACCCACCCATGGCTGCACTGAGGATCCCAGATACTGTTGGGCTACCTGGAGTCCACTCCACAGTTGGGGAGAAGCTGTCAGGGGTGGTCCTGGCTGGGTGGCTGGGAGAGGGGGTGCTCATGGGGACCACTGTGCTGATAACAGGGTTCGTCGTGGTGTCTGCCAGGGTAGTCCAGGACTCAGCTGAATCTTCTGTAGTTGTGGTGGGAGGAGGCACAGTGAGAGGTGAGGTGTTGTCAGTCCCCAGGGATGTGCTGGACCTCTCTGGGGTGGAGACTTCTGTTTCAGGGCTGGAGGAAGGGAGGGTGGCTGCAGTGGTGGAGTCAGTGGTGGGCAGCACTGTTGAGCTCTCCATAGGTATTGGGGAGGTAGTGACAGCTGGGGACATAGTTGCTGTCAAATCCATGGCAGTGGTCTCTGCAAAGAATTTGAACAGTGAGATGCACAAGAGTTGGTGGTCAAAGGTTGAGTCCATGGCTGTGCTGGGGATGGTGCAGCATCACCACCACAGTGAGCTCCCCAAGGGACTCAGAGCTACACACCAGCCATGGAGCACTGGGAGTGGGGATTCCCTGTCCTGCATGGATCAAACACACAGATCTCTTGAACGGGCATCAGCAAGGCAGACCACGTAAATCCCCAGCCTGACAAAGCAGGAATAAGCCATGGGCATTGCAGGTTTCTGGGCGGAAACTCCTGTAGGCACCAATCCTAAGACCCATTCCACCACCTTCACCCATCCCTGGAGGAAGTCAGACAAACCCGTCTGACAGGAAGAGCCAAGCAGGAACTGGTGACCGTGAGACAGTCTGGAAATGCAGCAGCAGCAGTTTATACAAAACCTCTGTGCTGCAGATAGTCAGGAACTGATAAAGCCGGGTGTAAATAATGGCAATGGGGAAGCAGCCCCACAAAGGAACAAATCCCAGCTTGCAGCTCAGGACGAGCCATCAGAGACGTGCTGTGACCCACGAAATCTCTGTGGGGGGGTGGTGGGACACAGGAGGGACGTCCTCTCTTCCCGTATAGACCCTGTGCCAGGGCAGTGTGCTGTTCCCAGCAAAGCCCAGGCATCTGTAACCCTCTCCAAAGGACGGGCAGGACAGCCTGGCTGCCTGGACCTTTGTCAAGGGGTGTCTGTGAGGTGGCAGCTTTGGGATGCCAGACTGGATTTCCTGGTGATTCCAGCACAAGCCCAGTGAGTCTGGGTCTCTGCTTGCATGACGATGAGAAACTGAGCCACAAGCTGCCATCTGCTTTCAGCCAACCCAGCCAGAAATTTCCAAAGCCTCTGGCACCCACTCCCTCCCTGCATACATCAAATGGTTAAATAAAAATGTGGAGAAGGGCAAAGGTCTGATCCCAGCCTATGCCAGGTGAGTGTCTGCACTGGAGGGCCTCATCCTCACAGAAAGGAGAAGCAGTAAGTCCACATCTGCTTCCCATTTTGGAAGCAGAAAACAGCACTCACAGCATTTCACCGCCCTGCACCCCACACGTGCCACCCCACCACCTTGGGGAATGATGCTGCCCACTCACCACCCACCCTGTGGAGAGCATCACATCCCGCTCAGCCCTTACCCAGAGCCAGGTGCAGCACGGCAAGGCAGGTGAGGCTCAGCAGCAGCAGCAGCAGGGACCAGGGCAGGGGCAGGGACAGCCCCCCTCTCTGCCCGGCCATGTCCAGGTGAGTGGCAGCTGACACACCCCCGCAGGCACCGCTCCGAGCGCTCCCCACAGCCCCAGCACTGGGGTTTCTAGGTCTCCTTTGCCCAGCACAGGAGGAGCATCCAAGTGGGTCCTTTTACCCTCCAGGTGCTGGCAGCGAGGCAAGGGGTTCCACCTGACACAGACACTCCCAGGGACTGGTGCAACGCCCAGCAAACATTAACTGCACGGCTGGACCCACAGCAGCCACAAGGAGAGGGCAGGGCAGGCCAGCAAGGCCACCGCTACCACAGACCTGGCTCCTGTGGCCGTCCTCTGCCTCCTGGGGGGAGGCTGACAACGGAAAAAAGCCCAGGGATCAGCCAAGCTGCCTGGAACCCCGCGCTTCACCACAGGGGTGATGTTTGGTGGTGGCTCCCAGCACCAACGCCCTCAGGAGACAACAGCCAGCTCTGTCTGAGCATGAGGAACTGGCCAAGAGAACGGGCGGCGCTCAGGAAGGGCGTGCTCCGGGCTGAGGGTTTGTCCCCTGGGCTGTCTGTACAGGCATCACTTCCCTGTGTCACAGCGTATCACGGCTGAAGTGTACTGCTGACAGCTGGAGCTGCTTCCTTCTTCTCAGGGTCAGGGACAAGAGCACTCAGAGGCGCCTGCAGGCACTGGGTCAGGTATTGACATTCCAGAGGGAGGCAGGCATGCTGGAGGATTGTCAGGGCATAGCCACCCTGCTGCTGAACTGGTACGTGGGGCACTGCCGGGGCACAGGCACACAGAGGCCATCACCAGGGTACCAGCACTCTGATGAGGTGCTCTCACACTGTAGGCATTAGGCCAGGGTGCAGGTACTCTGTGAGGATACAGTTGCTGTGCTAGGATACCGGGACACCAGTGGCACATGCACGGCCAGGGGTACAGTCTCTCTGTCCTGGCTGAGGTACATGGAGCGGGGTGTCATCAGGGTACATCTGCACTCCCAGGGTAAAGGCTCCTGCAAGAGCCACCAGGACACAGCCACACTGATGGGACACAGGTGCCCGGCAAGGGGCACTGCCAGGGTACGGCTGCTTGGGGGACTGTTGGGGTACAGTCACACTCCTTGGGGTGCAGGGTGAATACAGTCTCACTGCCAGGGGGTGTGTACATACAGGCTCAGTGCTAGGGGCACAGTCACAGTACTGTCACACCACAGTACTGTCACACCACAGTACTGTCACACCGCAGTACTGTCACACCGCAGTACTGTCACACCGCAGTACAGCCGCACCGCGGTACAGCCGCACCACACTACAGCCGCACCGCAGTACAGCCACAACACAGCGTGGAACTAACCCCCTTGGCCTGCAGAGTGTGGAGACCAGGAGGCCTCTGGGGGAAGAAGCCAAGTGCCTGTCTGAGCAGGATGGGACATCCCATGAGGATCTGCCACCCTGATCCAGCCCTCCAGGTGCCCTGTGGCTGCACTCACCTGCAGTGGCAGTGGGGGTGTCTGCTTCTGCTCCAGTAGAGGCATCAGAGGTGGTCCCAGTCATGGTCCCAACTGGCAGGCTAGGGGTAGAGGTGCTCCCAGGGACTTGTGTGTTGGTAACAAGGGAGGCTGTGGTGTCTGATGGGGTCATTAAGGGCTTCTCTGAAGTATCTGTCACTGCTGGGGCAGTAGGAGAAGAGGTGCTGCTGGTCCCCAGGGATGTGCTGCCAAGCAGCGTGGTCATGGCTGGCCCTTGGTGGGTGCTGGTGTCAAGTGTGGTGCCCACCCAGGTGGAGGAGAGAAGAGTAGAGGTGGGGGGAGGCAGTGTACTCATTTCAACTCCAAATGAGCTGACAGCCAGGGCTGTGCTCGTCCCCACAGACGTGGCAGTGGTCATCTTGGCACAGCTGGGTGTCATGGCCATGGAGGTTGGAGTTGACATGCTACTGCTGGGTCCCAGCCCTGCTGGGGTGCTGCTGCTGCTGGATCCTAACCATGCTGGGGTGCTGCTGCTGGTTGGTCTCAGCCCTGCGAGGATGCTGCTGCTGGGTTCCAGCCCTGCGGGGATGCTGCTGCTTGGTGGCGGCCATGCTGGGGTGTTGCTGGTTGGTCTCAGCCCTGCAGGAGTGCTGCTGCTGGTGAGTCCGGGCCCTGCCGGGCTGCTGGTGCTGCTGCTGCTGC
>WBMZ01009886.1:2737-12924 GCA_013400975.1 Atrichornis clamosus
AAAATCAGGAGAACAACAATGGATCAGGGGGGAAAACCAAACATCAAGAGAACAGCAACGGATCAGGGGAAAAGCCAGGAGTCAGGAGAACAGCCAAGGATCAGGTGGGAAAACCATCAGCTCCTGGGATGAGTAACCTCTTCTTCCATCCTTAACATTATCCATGCCTTTTGGCATTTATCCATGTCTTTTAACATTATCCAGTTCTTTTAACATTATCCAGTTCTTCTAACATTTATCCAGTGTATTTAGCATTTTTCCAGGGGTTTCAAGGGAATGGGCAGTGCCAACACAACCTCTCTGGATGTTTCTACACCAAAACTCTCCATGTGAATCCCTTCATTCCTTTTCCTTTAAATCCATTAAATTCAGCAATAAATTTATCACAAACTCCAGAACAGGCTCCAGATCAGAGAATTCCAGAATTGTTTGAGTTGGAAGGGACCTTAAATCTCATTTAATTCCACCCCTTCCATGAGCAGGGATACCTTCAAATCCAGGTTGCTCCAAGCCCTGGATTTGGACACTTCCAGGGATGGAGGGTCCACTCTAAAGATACAAAAAAAAAAAGGGATAATCCCACCAGTTTTCCCCAAGAGAGGCATTATTTTCCTACACTTGCCCATTTGTTTTCATCCAACACAAACACACACCGGGGAGAATTCATCCCACACAAATTCAGGCACGACAATGGAATTCTGGAGGCTGATTCCTTCCAGGGAATTAAAAAGAAAAGGTATTTTAAGGTATCAGTTGTGCCATCCTACAGCAGAGCTGGAAAAATGGACTGACTCACACCTTGCACACACCTCCCTCTGCTCTGATGGGAATTCTGGGTGGAAAGGGAATGCTGCAGATCCTGGGAAGAGGAATTTACCCAGGACATGTCGGACACGGAGCAGATCAGCTCAGCTCAGCCATCTGAGATTAAGCAGAGTCTCAAAAAAAAAAGCCAAACCAGCTAAAAAAAATAAATCTCTTCCAAAAAAATAAAAAGCCGGGCTGTGATTTAGGAAAGCTTCCCTCAGAAATCCTCTGGTGGCTCACGAAACTTCCGGCGTTTGTGGCTGTTTTTAAAGGAAAACTGGGAAGAGGAAAACATCGGAGCTTTGTGTGCTCGCTCTGGTGCTGACAATCAGGGAATCATGGAATGGTTTGGATGGGAAGGGACCTTAAAGCCCATCCAGTTCCATGCCCTGCCATGGACAGGGACACCTCCCACTATCCCAGGTGGCTCCAACCCGGCCTTGGGCGCTTCCAGGGATAGAGCAGCCACAGCTCCTCTTGAAATTCCATCCCAGCCCCTCACTGTCCTCACGGGCAGGAATTCCTTCCAAATACCCCACCTAACCCTGCCTTCTGTCACCCTGAAGCCATTCCCTGTGTCCTGTCCCTCCATCCCTTATCCCAAGCCCCTCTCCAGCTCTCCCGAATCCCCTTCAGGCCCCGCAAGGCGCAACAAGCTCAGCCCTCAACCCCGCCACCTCCAGCGGGAACCACCCCACCTCCCTGAGCCCTCCCAGCCCTCGGATTCCCGGGAGAAGTGCTCCAGGCCGTGGGTTGCCCTCACCTGAGGATGATGTGCACGGATTCCAGGCGGGAGGTGATGTAGGCCTTGGTCACCTCGGGGGTGTAGGTCTCCAGCATGTGGGGCTCCGTGGCCTTCACGTAGGGCACGGAGGCAGCCAGGCGCTGCCACAGGCTCAGCAGGTAGTGCACGCTGTTGGGAGCAAATTCCCAGTGCTTCCAGGGACGGGAGAGAAGGGAAACACAGCGGGGAGTTAGGATCTGGAGTGCTTCCTCCAAGTTATTTCCGCAGGGTTACGGAATTCGGGTTGGAAGGGGTTGAAAGCTCAGCTCGTTCCATGGGCATTTCCCACTGGGCGACATCTTTAACGGCCTGGGTGCCGAATGAACAGGGAATTTCAGGGAACACCTGGATCAGAGGCATTACCAACAGTGGGAGATGATCCTGAATTCCCGGAGCCTCCAGTCCCAAAGCACTGCAGGGCCCCGCCCAGCTCCCACACACTGCACAGCTCCCAGCTGCTTCCCAGGAATTACAGGCCAACAAACAAAGGAATTCTCCAAGTTCCACGACTTTTAAACCCTCTCCTGTGCAGGGCTGTGGTTTCCAGCTGTACACACCACTGGAAAACTCAGTGGGAATAAGGCATGATACTCCAAATATTCCCAATCCCTGCACTGGAATAATGAAGTGAGGCAGAATTCTAAAAATAAGCCTTATTTAACAAGTTGGATTTCTTTTCCCTGCTTGGATATGGAAAGCCTCAGGAGGCATGGCAACAACTCTGCCTTCCCCCCATGGATTGCTTCAGGAATTCCCAGGAATTCCACGCAGGATTCTGCCGCAGCCTCCAGGGTTTGGGGTAAAAATGAATCAAACAAGAGGGTCCTGCTTTGGTTTCCAGGGAATCCGAGGGGCAGGAAGAGCCCTGGAGGGGAAGGGAAGGATTTGTACCTGCAGGCTGGTGACGGTGAAGTTGGCAATGAGCCGGATAACCTCGGGATAGTTTTCCACCTTCACCAGTTCTCCCAGTTGGTAATTGCTCTTCAGGCGGGCCAGCAGCCGGCAGAACTCGTGGTAATTGTTGGGATCTGACAGACTCTGAGGGGACAAAAAGAGGAGGGGAATTTGGGAACAGCTCTGCTGTTGCCTCCCACAGGCTCAGGTTATCACAGAACCACAAAGGCGGGAAGAGACCTCCGAGATCGAGTCCAGACTCCCAATAAATCCCACCCTGCCCATAAAACCAGGTCAGGAATGGCCACATCCAGTTGGTTTTGGGCACTTCCAAGGCCAGTGACTCCACCACTGCCCTGGGCAGCCTCCTCCAGCCCTTAAGAACTCTTCCAGTGAAGAATTTTTCCCTAATATCCAACCTGACCCTCCCTTGGTGGTGGGACGGTGGGAAAAGGGAGGGAGTAGAACGCTCCTCCCTTTGCCAAGTGGGCCAATACAAGGATTTCTGAGGGGATGACGCGTGAAGAAGATGGAGGCAGAGCCGTAATTCCAGCTGGGACGCTCACCTGGGGGTTTTCCAGTATCCGTTTGACTCCATCCACGAGATGAGACAGGAACTTGGCCCGCTCGGCGTTGTTGAAGAGGGACCTGCGCACGGAGGCGATCTGCACCAAGCAGGATAAAACCTGGGAACCAGGGACACAGGGAACAGGGAGTCAGCGCTCCAGCGGGCAGGAGCACCGGGAAAGGAGCGGGTTTTCTCCTCGTGGCACAGCCGGGCACGGAGCTCGGGAGCTCCCTGAGGCCCCCTCAGCTCTGCCGCTCTGTGGGGGAGCAACGGGCGGCACCCGCGGGAGCGGCTCCGTCCTGGCAGGCACGGAATCGTGGAATCCCTGGGGCTGGAAAAGAGCTCCAAGGTCACCGAGTCCCAGCTGCGCCCGATCCCCACCCGGTCACTGAGTGCCACGTCCAGGAATTCCTTGGACACCTCCAGGGATGGGGACTCCAAAACTCCCTGGGCAGCCCATTCCAATATTTAACATCCAGTTCCTTGAGAAAATTCCTCCTGATGTCCCACCTGACCTGCACCCTCCTGTCAGGGAGTTGTGGAGAGCCAGAAGGTCCCTCCTGAGCCCCCCTTTCTCCAAACTCTGCTCCCAAAAAAGCTGGGATATCTGCTGATGAGGACTGTAAACACACTGGGACTGGCAGGGAAAGCTGGGAAATGTAACAGACTTGGAAAAGCATCACAGAGGGTAAAGAGTGGCAAGGAGTAGAATTAAACTGTTCTCCAGTGGAACCTCTGGAATTTAAATCCAGAGGAAATTCCCAGGAGCAGCAGTAGCAGGAGGAAGAGGCTGGGGAAGAGGATTGTGAAGGGCAGGGGCAGCTGATTATGAGCAGCACCTGCAATCCCGATCCAGAGGCAAATCCCAATCCCTGGGACCTGCTCAGCCTCTCCTTCCTGCTGGCCCTGGAGTCACTGATCCCAATGGAATTGCTCCAGCTTTCTATCCAAAAAAAGAGACTCACACTTCCGACCTCTCCTGAATATTTGAGCCTCTACATTCAAGATTAGCCATTAACCCTCCACCATAATCAACAGTGGAGTCTCCATGGAAAAATTCCTTCTGAAGGCTCTTCCCTCTCAGCCAAGGGTTTGTTCCCATTGTAGCTTTAATTCTGGGAAATATTTATCAGAGAAATGCCTGGAAGCCAATTGTTTTTTTTTTTTCCAGGAGAAATAATCCAACTTTTAGTTCATCTGTGCCATTGGCCCTTTCATCCCAGTGGGACACGGCCTCATTTTGAGGTGTGGAAGGAGAAATTCCATTCCTTGGGGTGTTCCTAGACCTGCTCCCTGCTCCTGGTGTGGTTTCAGGATCTGGTTGGGAGCACAGAGGGAATAACCCGAGCTACATCCCTCGAAGGGATGAGCAAACAGATTCCAAGGTGTGTGAGGACAAAGGAGGTTGGAATTCCAGGAAAAACTGCTCTTAGGGCAAATCCAACCCCTGCAGATGCTCCAAAACTCTCAGCAGCACTTGGACACTTCAGCACAAGCCCTGGGGCGAACCTGGGGCAGTGGAACCCCCAGCAGTGAATCTCCCACATGAATCCCTAAAAATCCCTTCTGGAAGGAAAAGAAACCCTGGACTTACCAGAGGAGAAAACGAAGGAGGGATGGAATGATAAAGATCAAAAAACAACTGAAGGGTCGAAGAATCCAAGAATGCTGCAAGAGAAAAGAGGATTTTACCTCCATTTCCTGATCATAAATCCTTATTTTCTCACCCACGGCACCACGGATTTGTCACCCCCAAGCACCACAATCCAAGAAAATTTCCCCAGGATTTGGTATCTTTACGTAAACGCTTTTCCTAGAAATAAAGTAACCCACTGGTCCTTGGAGCTGGGAGGAAATGACAGGGAGGTATTTTAGGAACACAATCTGTGCAAGTGCCTGGCAAATGCCTGCTGGGAACAGCAAGATGTGGGAAAAAGGTGCCAAGTTCTATCCTGGATTTTTTTATAAGAATTCCAGCTTCCTGGTGTTTGGACCGGCAGGTGTAAGACTGGAAGGGAAAAGGCGTTTCCTAAGCAGGTGGGTTTAGGGCTGGGTTTAGGGCTGGGTTTAGGGCTGGGTTTAACCCCGAGTTCACGCAGGCAGCACGCAGAGCCTCTCCCAGGCGGGGCGCTGCGGATCCCTGCGGGAATACCTGATCTCCAGCTGGTCGGGATCTGCACGGTGCAGAGATCATCCGAGGACTCGTCCGTGGAGGTGCCAATGAAGTCGAAGTTCAGGCAGTTGTGGGTGAGCTTCAGCAGCTGCATCAGCAGCCCGTGCTGGCTCTCGTCGTTCAGGTTCAGGTTCTTCCCAGAAGCCTGCAGAAAACGTGGAATTAAGGCAGGGAAAAGGAGAAATATCCACGTGGCAGCCGAGCCTGAGGCGGGATTTCACCCGGACCAGGATGCGGCCGCGTGGCGCCAGCACCGGGGGCGTGAAGATATTCCAGAGTCTTCCCAGGACATGGATAAACGGGAAGGGTTTCCTTCTCCCTGCCTGGAGCTGCACAGGGGTCAGCAGCCAGATCCAGGAGGTCTGGGAATTCTTGTTCTTAGCACAGGGATCCCTTTCCTGCCCGCCAGGAATCCTGTGCTCCTCCTCCCGTGGAAATGAGGAGCTGCTCCAGGCAGGGAAAACAGGGATCTTCTCCAGACACAGAGAATTCCCTGGACGTGGAATTCCGGCTCATTTCTCTGCACTTCAAACACATCCTGGTCCCTGCTCCTGCCCTGCCCATTTATCCTCTGTGTTGGCACCCTGGAATTAAAATCAACTTATTCCAGCTGCAATCCAGAGTTTGGAAAAGGGCACATGGTGGGATTTTGGGAGGCCAAAAACCAGGATTGGCTTGTCAGGGATACTTCAAATGGAAACCCAACTTCTCCCCCCTTTCCCGATGCTTTAAGAGAGGGAAGTTTAATCCCAGCCCCTGGATCCAGGCGTGCATTTCCAGTCAGAACTGTGGAAAAGAGTTTTATTTCTGTATTTGTGGCATGGTTTAGTATTTATGTTATGATGTTTATATTCATATTTTATACTCATTATTTAAATAAAATGTATTTATTTATATTTGTTTAATTAAAAATAAAATTTTCTTAATAAATCCTTTTTTCTTTTCCTGAAAAACAAGCCCAGAACAAGAGTTTTTAGGACCAGAGAGCTCATTCCAAGAGGGAATTTCATCCCAAAAGGCATTGCCCTGACATTTAATTCCCCAAAAGAGATCCCCAACTTTTCCTTACCTGTTTGAGTAAACTGCAGGACAGGGTGAAAATATCAAAGAGGGATGAATCCCGGAAGGAAGAGGCAATTTTCCTGTGCTTGGTCAGGGGGTGGGTGGTGTCCGCCTGGATTGGGAGAGAGCCAGGGCTCAGAGCTCCTGGGATGAGACCAGGAAAACCAGCAGGAGCCCTGGGAGCACTGGGACATCGAGGCTTCCCTCCCCAGAACTGCCTAAACCACTTCCAGGGGCTTTTTTCCATGGAAAAATTCACATTCCTGCGGTTTCACCCTGCCGCGAAGCTGGGCTGGGTTAATTCCTGATTTATTCCCAGTTTCACTTCAATCTCTTCCCAAACCAGGGTTAAGGTGTTCAGCAGCACTTGGGGATTTTAGGAATTGGAATTCCCAGCTCCAAAGGGTTCAAATCCCACCTGGAGATGCTGGGCACACACAGGGAGAAACTCCAGGAATGAAAATTCCCCTCCGGAGCCTGCACGGAGGAGAAGGAAACTGGAAGGAATTAACCAGGGGCAGCCAGGCTGGACTTTGCTGTTTTATGGGATAAACTCCAGCCCTGGATCTGCCACCGGACCCCAGAGCTGGGGAGCAGCACAGCTCAGGGCACTCCAGGGCTTTTTTTTTCCAGGAAAAGGGGGAAAAGTGAAGAAAAATTCCCATTTTTTCCATTGATCTGAGCCAAATCCCACCAGGCGGGAAGAGGCAGTGGATTATCCCAGTGGGACGGAGCATTCCTGCAGAAGGCACAGGGATAAATATCCATTTTAAAATTTTTTTTTTTGTTGCTGTTCCTCATTAAATTTAAATTTCCCAACATTTCCTGGAGGAACCAGGGCAGCTCCCAGCACTGGATTTTACCTGAAAGCTTCCCAACAATTCCATGGAGCATCCCAGCATTCCCATCCTTTCTACTTTAGGTGAGGAGGAAAAGCCCAGCAGTTGGGGGCAGATTAAAGCTGGACCTAAATTTGTCGGGCTTAAATCAGTGAACTGGGTTTAAATCAGTGAGTTGGACTTAAAAAGGTGAATTGGGATTAATAAATGAACTGGGCTTAATCAGGGAACTGGGCTTAAATTGGTGGATTTGGTTTAAACTGTGGATTTGGCTTAAATCACTGAAATGGGTTTAATTCAGTGAACTGGGCTTAAATTGGTGGACTTGGTTTAAATCAGTGAATTAGGCTAAAATCAGTGAACTGGGCTTAAGTCACTGAATTTGGCTTAAATAGTGAATTGGGTTTAAATCAGTGAACTGGGTTTAAACTGCTGAATTGGGTTTAAATTGGTGAATTTGGCTTAAACAGTGAACTGGGTTTAAATTGGTGAATTGAGCTTAAATCACTGACCTGGGCTTAACTCAGTGACTCCTAATTTTTATGTATTTTTATGTATTTCTCTAAAACCAGGTTTATTTTAACCTGATGGACACCTCCTACTTGACAGAAATTCCTGATTAAATCTTTAAAGCCCAGCCTTGCTCCCATCCTCGCCAGGAAGGGAAGGCCCAGCCCCTCTGGGGAGATGGAATTTGGGTTGGGCAAAGCCTGGGCTGGGAAACGGCAATGGAAAAAGACTGGATTAAGGTTTAGGGGGAATGATGGGTCGGGATTTACTCCTCGGGCCAGGCTGGAGGAAATAAAGGGAATTTGGGATGTGAAATGGGTGCAGGAGAAACTGAAACGGAAGGAAAACTTGGGAAGTTCAAAATCTTGGGATTTAAGTTCCGAGGGGCTGAACTTCCTCAGGTCCAGCAGAAGGAATTGGGGCTTTGCCTTTGGAGAAAACTTCTCCATTTCCAGTTCTGACACCAATGGAATCCCTCCAGGATTTCCCTGGATTAGGCAATATCCCAGCAAAACCCAACTCAGTAAGACTTTAAACTCAAAATATTTTGTTCCACCCGTGTTTTTTAGGAAAATCAGGGAATTTTACCACATGGTGACCCTCAGGACTGAAGTGGACCTGCCTGGCTGATGGGAAAACCATGGGAAAACCACGGAAGCTGGGATGGCACCAGGGAAAGCCACTCATCCCAGCTTCCCACAGCAATTCCAAGGGGGAACAGCAGCACCTTGGAGGGCTCCTAAATCCACCTGGGAAGCAGCTGGAGCCAGGACTCTGTGAGGGACAGAGCCCTGAGAATCCAGCAGGATTTGGGAGCTTCCTGGGAAGTTTATCCCAGAAATTTATTCCAAGTTCCGTCGGGAAGGGAAGGGGTGGTTTAAAACTTGGCACAGTTGGAAAATTTGGGATTTCCTCCCCGGTCAGTAAGGAGGGACTGGCAACACAAGGTCCTCAGGCTCGGGGCCTTCATCCTCCCTTATCCTTGTTCCTTCCCCCTTCCCATCCCAGAAAACCACACCAAAAAATGGGAGAAGATGGAAGATGCCAGTGTAACGAAACAATTCCTCAGGCCAGGAGCTTTCAGCACCTCCCCATGGAAAAACGACAACTAAAAAAACCAAAAAAACCAAACCAAAAAAACCAAACCAAAAAAACCAAACCAAAAAACCCCCAACGACGAACAACAAAACACCCCCAAAAACACCTCCCAGACAGCCAAATTCCCAGGAAAAAAACCAACAGAAAACCCGGACAAGGCAGGACACGACAAAATGAATGAGAAAATTGGACACTTACTTCACTGAGGAAGGCTGTAGCACTTACTTGATTAATCTCATTGGTTAATTGGGACAGGATTGTCACTCCTATGATGCAGTGCTCAACACTGTCCTGGGGAGGCAAAGGCACAGGCACGGCTTTACTGGGCTGCACTTCCAAGGGTTTATTCCTTGGAAAACCCGGCCACAAACGCTTCATCCTGGCTTTTCTACGTGCAAAAAATTCCCAGACAGAGAATTTAAATCTTCCTCGGGTGCTGCGGAAGGAGTTGGGGCTTTGCCTTTGGAGAAACGTCTCCCTTTGCAGTTCTGACCGCGACTGAATCAGCTCCAGGATTTCCCGGGATCCGGCAACGTCCCGGCAAAATCCCAGGCTGGTTCCTTGGAAAAACGTAACTCTGCGCTTGGCAAATAACGGCAGGGAAAAGGGTCAAGAGAGGAACACGAGCTACTAAAAATAGTAACGTAATGAAGTGGTTTAACGTTAATATTTAATATTGATATCGGTATTAATGTTGATATTACTGATGTCATATTATTGTTTGGGTATTATGATTATGATATTGCGATTTTGATATTGCGATTTTGATTTTAGTATTTTGATATTGCTATTTTGCTTTTGCCATTTTGCTTTTGCCATTTCGATTTTGCCATTTCGATTTTGGTATTATGATTTTGATAATGCTATTTTGCTATTTTGATTTTGCTATTTTTGATATTGGTATTTTGCTTTTGCCATTTTGCTTTTGCCATTTCGATTTTGCCATTTCGATTTTGGTATTATGATTTTGATAATGCTATTTTGCTATTTTGATATTGATATTTTGATTTTGCTATTTTGATTTTGCCATTTTGATTTTGGTATTTTGATTTTGGTATTATGATTTTGATATTGGTATTTTGCTTTTGCCATTTTGATTTTGCTATTTTGATATTGCTATTTTGATATTGCTATTTTGATTTTGCTGTTTTGATATTGATATTTTGCTTTTGCTATTTTGTTTTTGCTATTTTGATATTGTCATTTTGATTTTGATATTGCCATTTTGATTTTGCCATTTTGATACTGCGATGTCAATACTTTGAAATTGCTATTTGTGATGTGAGTATTTTGAGATCGCTCTTTTCACGTTGCTATTTTGATTTCAGTCTTTTCAGATGGGTATTTTGATATATTAATATTTTGATATTGGTATTTTGAAATGGGTATTTTGATATATCAATATTTTGATATCAGTCTTTTAAGATGGGTATTTTGATATATTAATATTTT
>WBMZ01009889.1:0-10680 GCA_013400975.1 Atrichornis clamosus
TATCTTTAAGTTTGAGCCTGTTTAGCTTGTGTTGGTATTTGCTGAGTGAACTCTCCCGGTCCTTATCTCTACTCATGAACCCTTTGTTAAATTTTCTCCTCTCTGCCCAGTTGCAGGGGGAGTGAGCGAGTGGCTTCATTGGGTGCCTGGCATCTGGCCAGGGTCAACCCATGACACAGGCTTATGACTGATTTCATATCCTAGAATTCATTCTCTGGCCACATAAGCCTCTCTGGAGTTCATTTTCATGGTCAACCAGAAAAAGAACCTAGAAGGACTTCACAGGAGGTTGTGGTACTTCCTATGGGAGATGAAACAGCTGTTTTGAGTAGAACAATCTCCTCAATTACTTTTTGTCTTAGAAGGCTGGGAGAGCTCCTTCCTCCAGGAATGTTAGTTCATAAATGGGAAATGCTGATAATAACTGCAGTGACCTCTGTAGATAGTCCTGAGAAGCTGTTGTTATGCATGGAACCAAATTAATAACTGCAGACACCTGTCAAAACAGTGATTGCACATCGAGAATGATACCAGATGAAACTTCCTTCAAGAATTAGTTTTGGAGTCCTGAGACCTTCAAAGGTGGCTGCAGAAGACTCTGGTATGTGCATGCATAAAACATAGTGGAAATCTTTAGATTCACAGATGGACAGTTTTCCTATTGTTAACGAAGCATATTTTTTGCTTGACAATTGGAAATGTTGCCACCTGTGAAAAGATTAAATACGAACTTTGAGTGGACTCTTTGTCTGTGATTAAGTCTTTTAGAAATCCTGGCTGTGGGCCAGCTCTCAGGAGGAATATTCTTAATGTTTGTTTTTTCCTATGACTGAGATGAGATCTTTAGATAATTTTGACAATGCCACAACAGATTTTTTTATGGAGAGAACACACTCATGTTTCCTATTTCTCCAGAGTCACTGGATCACAAATCTGTGATTCTCATTATATGAACAAGATGTTCTTAATGTTGATACTGCCTTTACTTTCCAGTGTACTTACAAGGGCTAGGCATAACATGTGGAATCTCTTCTGCTTTATTTATGGGTAATAAATAAGTCTTAGATAAATTTGCATTTTTCTTTAAATTTTCTATTCTCATGTAGCTGGGATTCTGTTCAAGCAAAGACATATAAAGAGCTGAATCAGTTTTCTAGGCTTAGCTTAGAGAATATACAATAGTACCCATATTATTTTTTACAATAACATTTCTGCAGAAGGACAGACTTGTTCCTTGGCTGGCACATGTTAATGAAAGGGAATGTGAGATGCTTATTGTGGCTGGTGGCTGTGGCTGGTCCAGCCCTTGCTGATAGAAGCAGTACAGCTCTCCTGGAGTTTGAGAGCTGTCTTTGTCTGCAGCACCTGAGCATGTGCACAATTACTTGCTTCATGGATCTGGAAAGAATTTTCTGACACTGTTATTGCTGCTATTGTGATTCTACTTTTGTTTTTTTATTGTTAGCTTTTCTGTATCCATGTTCTTACTCTTCTGTCTCTACTTCCTTGTCTTCCAGTGCTTTCCTGGAGGAAAACTTTAATTTTGCTACATTTTTAATTATTTGAGCCCTTCTTAAGTGGTTGATCAATGAAGTTTTCAGTACCTTAACTTTCATATAGCAACCTAAACTGATGACAGAGAAATGTCTGATTATGATATTATTGTTCCAGTGTTTCATACAACAGTCAGAGGGAACAAGCAGGACCACTGATAAGCTGAAATTCCTATTATAGCGGGTTTGAATAGGAGATAATTTGATACTTTATATGGTAGCAGCTTTCTCGCTGTCTGGTACGTATATGTCACTGCTGTCTAGTACACGTAGGTCACAGACGCAGGAAGCAAACAGGGAGCAACAGCTACAGCAAGGACTGCACAAGTGGCTGGTCTCCATTTGAGATGAAGTGTGACCATCAGATCAGCCAGGGATGTTCTCCCCTCTTCTGGGAGCGGAGACTGAAGCTGCATGCCCACCTGGTACAGCATTGCTTGTGCGGGATCATCTTCGTTATGGCTTTCACTGTATCTCTGATCACCTCTTTTTTCTTGGCCATCTGAAAGTTTTCTGAGGACTCAGTTCCCAAATAAAACTCCAGTATCCAGTGAGCCAGAGTAGAGGCATGCTGTGTCTGCTCTCCCTAAATAACCCGTTGAACAAACCTGCAGTGAACTCTACTTCAGAGTGCAGAGAACACTACGTGTCTGTGGTGTGAGTGCTTTCAGGGAGCAGTCACCTGTACACGTGTGATAGTACATTGCCCACAACACTGAAGTTATGACCTCAGGCACTACTGCTCACTATTTGGTACATAAATTAATAAAAGACTTTCCTCCATGTACCATGATATATAACCTTGATGCCTCTTTTTCCCTTCTGCATCAAGGCTTTCACTAACCAGCCCATTCTTCCATTGTAGGTATTCTCTTTCCCTTCATTTTTCAAGGTGTAGTATCTTCCTCCTAAAATAACACAATTTCATTCTTCATCCTTATGGTTCCTGGCTCTAGTATTGCTTACACTGTCTGGTGCAAATGTGCATGTGAAATCATCTTTACTGAGTGTATTCTCACCATTTCAATGTCCTCAGCCATTTCACCTTCTTCTTGTACCCACTCTGAGCTCTCCATCCTTCACATAACTCCATAGTGCTTCTTAATATCCCATAAAACTCCACCTATTCGCATCTGGCCTCTTGAAGGCCTCTCTCCTCCCTGAGTTATGCACTCCCCCATGCTCTTCGTCACGCTTCTGGTTTCCTCCTCCTAAAGATAATTAATTACTTATTCCTGTTCTCTGCTGGTCCTGTCCTATCCCAGTAACACTATTCTAAAACTCACCCAGCAAACTTATGTCTTCTCTGCAGGCCCTTCTGCTTGAAATTACCTTCCCCAAACTAGCCTCATCTACCCTGAGAACCTCCATGCTCCTTGCTAAAATCCATTTACATATAGGAGAGTTTTACTTTTAAAAAAAAATCTTTGTAATTTGTTACTTCCCATATGGATCCCTGATTAAACAATTGTTTTCTGAGAGTTTTTGCTTCATTGGTATTTTATGTCTTTCTTTCAAGTACTTCACAGAAATGACCTACAATCAGCATCTCTGAAAAACCAAGCACATATAACTGTGCTGTGCTGCAGTTCCTCTTAACAGGACTGTCTCACTCTCTCATGTGTCCTTGTGCCTAGATAATGACATGACTGTGCTTGGCAGCTGCCTGTCTTTAATTCAACCGAGCTGGAAGTTCTAGTGCAGCCTGAGCTCTTGCTAAGTCCTGTGTTTTAGGCCCCACTTTTCACTTGCCCTTAGCACCTCCAACCATTTCCCACCTGATGGTGCTACCGCCTCTCTGCCACATATCATTAACTTTGCCAGCGGTTTGGTAATCCCCTGACCTGCTTCACCTGCCACATGAGGGATCGGAGAGAAAATAAGGAAGGATGTGGGAGAATTTGCCATCTCATTAGAAGCAGCAGCCCAGCACAGCTGAATGGCACCTCTCGTGTATGGTCTGGAGCTTGTGGGTAACTTGTGCCTGTTCATTGCCTGGCGTGGTGCACGCCCTTGTCACACAGCTGGAGGTGCTGGTCTCGCCTGTGGCAACTGTGAGAGCTCATCACCGAGATACAGCAGCATGCACAGAGAGAAGGATCTGTTCAGAAGGGTCTGAGAGTGAAGTTTAGGTAAAAGACTGGTCTGTTGAAATGAAACACTATTATTCTTTTTTTTCACTCCATGGGCAACTAATGTGAGACACAACCTGTAACTTATACTTTGTCAAGAATTTCGGACATCTAGGGAGGTCAGTGTAAGTATTACAATAACTCAGGAAGGATTAATTGAGAATGCACACCATTTCATGAGGCGTTAGCTCATGATTAAATGCTCTTCACTGTGTAGTCACATTTTATTACAACTTACATATGTTTGCAACACTGATAGAAAAGAAAGCATGTCACCTATTTACAATCACTACACATTTACATTATATTATTTACAGATAATGAATTTAGTAACATATACGAGCAGAAAATATAGCAAATATCAGTATGAAACTGTACAGGGCTTAATCTCATGTCCTTTACTGTAGTTGCATTTCACTGTAATAATAAATACAGTTCTATATTTACACATTTTACTTTAAAAAATCTATTAAATGAATTTTAACAATTTCAAGTTTAAAATATCTGATCAAAATATTTCAAACATGCTTATAAAAATAAGACACAAAGCCTTTAGGACTTTCTGCAAGCTAAAAAAGTTCTGATGAAAGAAGCTTTCTTTAACTAGTCTTTAGAATTATAACATTATTTCGCTTCTCAAATCTCTTTACAAACTTCTTAAATATAGCAAGCTGAAAGGAACTTCACTGACATTAAGCAGTGCAGCACAGATGGACTCCAGTTAAATTAAAGCTAAGTAAACATGGTAATAGGTATTGTGCAATGGTTGACTGATCCTCTGTTTAATCCACAGTGGTTTCAGGCATCATTTCTGCAGCTGTGTGCTGCACTGCTTCAAAAGCCACAACAGATAAAGGATTAAGATAAGTACCCAGCTGACTTTATCATACAGAATTTCGGAATTGATTTTTTTTCCCGAAGGATGAACATGTCAGCCAAAATCAACTGATGCCATCTGTAAATGCAAAACTAAAAATATGCCAGTGTGAATGGCCAAGAAAATCAAGGCATATACACTGCTGGCAACAAATTCTTCATTGTGAAAATCTGTCCCTTGAGCCCCAGGAAGTTTTATATACAGGAACAGATGACCAACAGAGATCATCTGTAACTGATTACCTTAATTGCTGGGCCAAATCTAACCTTGGTGAGGTTAAAAAATTAGTCTAATTCACCTGGAGGTTGAGTGGCCATTAACTGAGCAGTGAGTACTGGGCTATTAAATGTTACTCCTCAGGGAGCTATTTTTAAAAACAACAGAAAAAAGTAAATTTGTGCATTTTTCTGTCTTAAATGATGAGCTTACTTAAGCAAAAGGTGCCAGCTCTGAGAAAAGATAACTGGAATATCCCCGATAGCTTGGCCAAGGACAAAGAAGTATAGTCTTGTTGAATCTGTTTCTGAGATATTTTAACAGTAGACTTGGCAAGGACCTGAAGTCTTTTCTCTCTAACTGAGATGTTTCTGATGTGTAAGCATACATGCCTTGATTCAGCAAAGTATTAACAGATTTAAGGCCAAAGAACTCTGTTAATCTAATCTAGCCTTTTCCTAAACTAAAGCCATCAGAAGTCCCAGGATTTCAACAGCTTCTCCAGTATCTTTTTTGGCAATACATCCAATTTGAATTTAAAGATTTTTGGTGACGCATAGTTTCACTAGCTAATGACCATCTCTATCACCCATTTGCACCTTTATTTTTATGCTGCTTATCCCTAATGCCAATTTCTAGTTGATCTTACTAGATTCTCCTCCTCTTGGATGAGTAGTCCTCTGCCTTCAAACTTCTGTATCCCAGAAGCAGCTACTGATAAACTGGGATCAATTCACTTATTTCTTAAGTTGCTTTGAATTGATGATATTCATATCCTTTTCAATTTCACAATGCTCTTTACAGCATGTGAATGCAGTAAGTGTTTGAAATATCCTAGGACTGCTTGCATCAGTGCTAGGAACACAGATCACACAACCTCTTCACTCCTACTTAGTATCACCTTAGCTAAGGATATTGGCTATCCTTATCCAAAAGGACACAGTGACCTCTAAATCTTCAACCGACCAGTGACCATGAACCAGCAGCTTTCTAGAACCACTGTTTCACAGGACAGAGATCATGCCAGCAGCAGGACTACAGCTTTTGTTCCTAGGCAAATTACCTTAAATGAATATTTTTGTGTGAGTGCCTTTCGTGTCCTTTAATAGCCCTCAGCTTGCCAGGTTTTTTATATTGATGACTTTCTATGTAGTATTTTTCACCTTCAAATTATACGAGTCATCTGCCAGTTTTATCATCAGTAATTCTGGGAGTAATCCTACTGTCATGGAAGCAATTCAGGACCAAACTGTGCAGAACCTCATTAGAAAGACACCCATATGACAACGCCTTGCCATTTACAATTACATTTTAAATGCTTAACAGGATTTTGATTAACTTCTTTCATATCATGTTAATTTTTTAACTTTAGTTGACAATTAAAAATGCTTTGTCAAGTTAGATGACTTCCAAAATCCAGACCCAATGTCAATTAAACCATTTAATCAGCTTTATCAAACATGGAACCTCATTGAAGGGTATTCTGCAGAAATCTTTAGGACTTGAACAGGACTACTCTTCCATTTAGATACCTTGCTGAACAAAGGCATTACAAAGATACTTATAAAACCAGTCATGGCATCGAAAACCTATTATTAAAACTAAATTGCAATAAAAAGGAAAAAAAATAACCCAACCCCTGAAAACATCATGTGATGCTTTGAAAAAAAAGTTACAAATTTAATGTGCTATTTTTGCTCTTGACCAACGGATGCCCTTTCTGAGTAGTGCTACTTTAATAGAGAGCAGCTGATACAACTGCACGAACTTCAGCAGCTTTCATTTTCTGTCTTCATCCCAGCATTTTGGGAGCAGGCTCAAGTTTTGTCATTGTTTTCTGATGTGTGTCACAATAATTCAGAAGCACCCTCTAAGCTCGCATGCACACATCCGCATTTACTTTTGGGACTAAAAATTTTGTAAATAGAGATATTTTCTGTACTGCCACTGCAACTAGCGACAGGGAACAAATGCTACTGATGAAAGATTGCAGCCTTCTGTCATTTGATAAGACGGTGGCATTAGCGAACTGCTGGTGGGCATATCATAGGATATGCTGGCACTTGTGAAGGTTACCAACGCTTGCGTTGAGTCACAAGATTGTTTTTCTATGTCTTCCGAATTCACAGAGATCAGACTAGCATGTTTTGATCTCCTCCATAAAAAAGTTTGCTTTCGCAGACTTCCCAAATCCTCCTTAAAGTGTGGATTGAAAAGTATATAAAGCAGTGGGTTTAGACATGCTGGCAGTGGAACAATCACTAGAAGTATTGACTTAATAACTTCTGGGCTGATAAAGGTGAGGTTTAGTAAGGAGGAAAAAGATAAGAAGGCCACAGGGCAATAAAGAATGCAATTAGTAAAAAGTAGCAAGGCTATATGTTTGACCATAGAGCAATCCCAAATGTTGTCTAGTTCTCCCTTTTCTAAGCTACAGTAGAGCTTTGTATAAGCAATAGTCATTACCAGAAAACAAAGGGAGTTCAGCAATACCAGTGCTACCATGTAGCCCATAGCAGTGGATTCTCCAAACGGTAGTGGTAAACAGAGCGGAGAAACTCCATACTCACTTCCGGTGAGAAGTGGTATCACTGCAATGATTAGTGCCAACATAAAGCAAAAGGAAATGGCAATTTTTACACTAGCAATGGAGGATTTTGTTTCAAACTTTGTAGCATGCTTTACACAGAATGCACGTTCAAGTGCAGCTAGGGTAAGGAGGAAAATGGAAGCCTCTGAAGCAAAAATGGAGAGAAGGCCTGTTATTTGGCAACCAATTCCACTTTCCCATTGTGCTCCGTACTGAGCAAAGCTACCAAAAGTTGACGCATCCACACTAGCCAGCACGCCGCTGGCCAGGCCCATCAAGGCATTGACAATTGCTATTAAACCGATCAAAAATTTTATGGAGGACATGTACAAAGGAGATCTGAAAACTGTTGCAGACACCAGTGCATTGCAAATAAAGGTCAAACCCACTATGGTCCACACTCCAATTCTGATCAGCCAGCTACCAAACAGATGGTCACATGGTTTGAAGGGACCTGAAATGACAAAATAAAAAGTGTAAGGGAAAAACATGTAAACTGAAAAAAATTTTCTGCTTTCTAAGATGTTAAAGTTCATGCTTCTTGCAGACTCTCAGCACAGCCAAGCAGTGAATTTAAGTCCAAAAGGGGAGCTGGAAATTTGTTCTTCTTTGGAGTAATCTGAAACCTTGATAACATGCTGCTGAATGTGTGTTGCATGTCGCATTACTGGTGCACAAGTCTTTGTCCTTCAACATGCCTACTCTGTGGGTTTCTCTTTGTGCGGGGCAGTACTTGTGCAATGTGAATGTCAACTCCTGTAGTTTCAAGAAATGCTGCAATATTTGTCAGTGTGTGAAAAAAGCTGAAAATGTTACCTCTCACTAAATTAGAACAGGTTGGTAATGAATCCTGGTTAAGTGTGATATAATGGGTATCTGCACTTTGGCTACCTTATAATATGTTATTATATGGTCCAAGAAAATTGTAGCTCTCTTTGCATTTGGAAGTGCTGCCTTTTTGGATAACCTGTGGCTGAAGTCAGGACATTATGACTGAAGCCTGCTGTATATTCTCATAGAATGGAGGTGCATATGCTGTGCAGTTGAAGCTGAATGCTCTGCAGTCTGAGAAACATTCCCTGTCTCGATACAAGCCAGCAAACCAAGCCCTTCACAGTGGTCTGTGCTTTTCCATGAAGACATAAACCCCGCAGCTGAAATGAGCTCCCTACAACTACAGCTGTTGCCATTAAGTGAGCATAAGGATCTATTGTGTCAGTTTGCAAGTTTTTCTAAGATACTATTTGAAAAATCTAAGTTAAAACCTTCTCTCAGGTCTGGTGATAATTTACCTTGAAGACAGCAATGTTTTCATGAACTCAGCAGTTATGTTTAGGCCACTGAAGAATATGTGACAGTCAAATGGCTCTATTCTTTGGTTTCCTGCCTTTTCTATTCCTCTTTATATAACTTTAAAAAATGTACTATTATTTGCTGTTGCAAACAAGAATCTTGCCTTAAAATGAATGCTGAAGTTCAAGTTGTCACTTGGGGTGTTTTTGTTCATGTTTCACAGTGAAAGAATGGCTAGTGAAAACATTTGCTGAATCAAGCAAGCAAGACTTATGACCATGACTGCTACAGCTAGAAGCAGCCTTCTAAAGGCAAGTTTCTTTCTTTGCCTTAAAGGAAACTTTCAGCAGAATTGGTGGCCTGTTGCTTTTTTATTCCATCTGTGTATTTCTTGTTCCTTAATGTCACACTTCAAATCCAGGGATGCACTATTCTAAAAAGAAAATGACAGTATTGGTTGTCCTTTGTGAGGGACTGTGTACATCAATGCAGTAGTGCTTGGTATTTCCTAGACATAGAACTAAACCCTGTGTTGTTCAAGTTGCTCACATGAAAAATAATTATGTGAAGTTCAGAATAACTTGAGATTTGCAAAAGACTGAGTGAGCAAAGATTCTGCTGCTTTTATCATCTGTGTCTTAGTAGAAGAGTCTTTCCTCTTTCATTCTCTTGATACAGGTATCAGTTTCTGGTGAAAAGAGGCCCAGAGTAAGGATTTGCTTGGTGACCGAGTAAAACTTTTGCTACATTCATAGAGGAATCTAGGAGCTGAATAGAATTTGTATTAGACTCATCAAATTACTGCACAACATCATGCTGCTGTCCTACTATCAGATTGAGAGTTTGTTCTTCATCTAGAATATCTAGTAACACTGTCCTTTAACTCCTATCTGTCTGACAGTTTCATACCTGGAGAAGGTGAGCATTGTACTGAATGATGAGATTTCAAATCTTCTTCAAAGTCAAGAAAAAAATCCTCAAAATCACGTTCATCTGTGAGAGAGAAAAGACCCAGAATTGTTACTGCAATTTTCAGGAGAACTTCTTTTAGGAGAAGTTGCAAAAACGCTTGCAATATGTAAGGCCTGTTCTTGTCCCTTTGCCTGCCAAACTGTGAGCAGAAGCAGACATATGCCTACTTGGTTTTGAATTACTGTACTTGGGGTGATTTAAAAAGCTGGCATCTTTACTTCTCTGAAAATAATCACTTACGGGTACATTCTCTACTACCTAATTTGCAGTGTGATGACTGCCTAGGAAGGAGTTTAAAATATGAATTCTGCTGTTGTGCCATGCTACTAAGAATTAATCAAGTTTTCTGTGTTTCTTATGTTATCACTCTAGCACATATCCTTAGTTCTATTCTTTCTGAACTCTGAGACTTACTGGTTTGCAGGAGCAGAGACAGCACAGAAGACAACAGGATGGTATAAATGTATGTGTGCACCTATGTAACAGACAGCTGGTCAAGTAACAGACCTTGCACTGAAGGTGAAGAAAAATATCGCAGTCTATTGTTCTGGAGAACAAATGCACTCTCTGGCAACGCCGGTTGTGTGCACAGGCTGGGGAACAAGAGGCTGGAGAGCAGACCCACAGAAGGGGACCTGGAGGTCCTGGTCAATGGCAAGTTGGATATGAGTGAGCAGTGCCCTGGCAGCCAGGAGGGCCACCCGTGTCCTGGGGGGCATCAGGCCCAGCATCGCCAGCCGGGCAAGGGAGGGGATTGTCCCGCTCTGCTCTGCACTGGGGCGGCCTCACCTCGAGTGCTGGGGGCAGTTCTGGGTGCCACAATATAAAACAGACATTAAACTATTAGGGAGTGTGCAAAGGAGGGCCACAAGGGTGGTGAAGGGTCTGTAGGGGAAGCTGTGTGAGGAGCGTCTGAGGCCAATTGGTCTGCTCAGCCTGGAGCAGAGGAGACTGAGGGGAGGCCTCATTTGGGTCTTCAACTTCCTCATGAGGGGAAGCAGAGGGGCAGGTACTGATCTCTTCACTCTCATAATCAGTGACAGGACT
>WBMZ01009889.1:10798-24103 GCA_013400975.1 Atrichornis clamosus
GTCGGAGTTTAAGAACTGTTTGGACAATACTCTCAGGCACATGGTGTGATCCTTGGGGTGTCCTGTGCAGGACCAGGAGTTGGACTCAATGATCCTGATGGGTCCCTTCCAACTCAGCTTATTCTATGATTCTATGAAAAAATATGCCAAAGTAGCCAAATACTTTGGCTGTGACTCATCCTGAAGCATGTGGGTAAGACAAGGATGTGTTGCTACTTATGAGGCTGGCAAGAAACTTCATCTTTGCTGGCCTGCTCTTGCATGGAGTTACATACCAGCTGAACTTCCCCGTCTCTCATATAAAGGGAAGATTCAATTTCCCACATTACTATACCTGTTATTTGGACGAAAAGATGAGAGAGATTTTTGAATGTCAGACCTAATATAATGAGTTTGCTAAACATAAGAATGCTTAAATAACATACTATTGGGCAAGAGAGAGGCAGAGGCCGCCTCTGTGACTGAAAAGAGTATTGGATTTATTTAACAACATCACAGGTTGCTCACAGCCTTCAGGCAGAATTAAAAGCCTAAGATGATGGTTACCTTGAATTTGTAACAGCCCAGCATCCTTTCTGTGAAAATCCTCAATGCTGCTATTCTCATCTTTGTTCCATTGGTTGGAGATTCTGTAGTGGTTCTCACAAGCTCCAAAGGCACAGCACTGATAAGCATACGGCATTTCCATGACCCTGCAGAAGAAAAAGGAAGTATGCCATGATACTGGTTAAGCACCAGAGTTACTGGATTATACTGCTCCTCCACCATCAGCACAAAGGAAGTAGTTTAAATATCCATAACTGAAAGTAAAAATATCTCTGGGTAGAAGTCAGTTATGAAAATACAAAATGAGAACTCGCAAATAAAATTCCGCATCAGAAATGCTGATGGTTTCTAGACTAATTTTAGAAAAGGCACAATGCAATTTTCTTATGTGTTTTCATAGGAGACATGAAAGTGGGAGATCTATGCCTTACTGCTGAGTGAATGTTACTCAGAGCTATATTTCTATTTTTATGATTTTCAATGATTTTACTGTGTAAATCAACAGTTTCTCCAACAGTTACTTTCTTAATGGTTTCTTTTAAAAAATGCACATCCAAAGATCACAACCTGCCTACCAGGCAAAACCAAAACACTTCCCAAATGGAATGTCTCCGTTTTGGGGAGAATGAGATCTTTAGGAATTCAAGCTTTATCCACCTCTTTCCACATTCAACTCTTTCCACAGTAAGATGGCAAAAATGAGATTGTTTCTTGTGCACAGGTCAAGAAAGCAGTGTTCTAAATCAAAAGGTGAGTGAATCAGGCACTGTGTGTGAAAATGGATGTCACTGACAGAAAGGTTTTACTTTTTAATTTTCTTAGAAATGAGCACAGTCATTGCAGGACACTGGATACTCATTCCTAACTCTATTAAGGTCATTGGTATTCCTAACACATAACAATGTATAGTCAGTGAGTTCCAATGATTATGACGGCTTCTTTTGTCAGAAAATTACACATTTCTGGTACATTGTGAATTTAATTCCTTTGGGGATGTGTAAATTCTGGGGTAGCATAGAAGAACTACTACCTGAGTTCTACAGACTTCTTCTATTCCACAGATACATTTTATGCCTTGGGATCAGAGCTATTTAATTTGCTCAGTTCACCAATAGCACATAGTAAAACCTAACAGCTCACCTTAAGTTCAGAAGCCAAATAAACCAAAAAATTCAAAGATAAAGAGGTGATTAGAAGTTATTCTGAATTAAAAGGAATAAAGTAGAACTAGATCCTCCTATCAGATTACTTTCAACAGGTTAATCACGTAAATTAACATAATGAGTATAATAAGCAACCTCTAACCCCCTGGGAAATCTGCAGAGAAATCAGGCTGAATCAGGCCCAGTGCCAACAGGACTTAAACTTGTGCAGTAGCCAAAAGCTTGGTATAAAGGGGAACAAATGGAACCTTAATCTCTAAAGTGATTTTTAAATTAGTGCATTTTGGGGCATTTAGATTCTATATCCTTGCATTTCTGTTGGAAATTAACCACAATAATCTGTACCCTTGTACCCAATACAAAATTTTTAGGGTACTCAATAAAAGTTCAAGATAACCATGATCTAACTGTCAAGCAACCTGAGGCCAGCAGATTTAAATATTTAATTGCTAACTCATTCCTTTGCATGCTGTCTTTTAACATAAGGAGATTATCTTGATTAAACATTTTTTAACACATTTCCCAGAAACCCTTCTTAACCTATGATTAAACCCATAGATTTCTACACTAACCCATACCTACTCATCTGGGATAAAAACAACCCCAATCCCCAAAGAGAAATTCCCTTTCTTGGAACAACAAAGAAAAAATTATCAACAGTAACACTGACAGTTCTGACAGGTGATCCCTGCAACTTGTGGCTTCAGACCTTTGGGAAGACATTGATATAGCTGGGGGAATGAACAGTTAGTGGATATTTTAGGCACAAGGGACTAACAGAAATGTATTCTCTGGTTATTCAAACAGCTCTGTGTACTTAATAATGACAGACTTCCAGATGCTCTTGTGCTTCTACCAGCCTGCTGACCTGTCATACACTGGAAATGTGGACTTCCCACATTATACTGGTCCACTACTTTGATGATGCAGCCAAAAACCTCCATGGCTTTTAAATGGTCTTTAAAGAGCAAGACCACCATTCCTTATCCCCTCTGTAGGTATTTCTAGCATCCTTTCTTAAACCTGAGCAGTTTTTGTTTGTTTTTCCCCCAGCCTGGTGTTATTAGGATATATACATAATCCTCAACTTAGCAAACGTTGCTCAATCTGTGTGCAAAGCCCAAATGTACACAATGCCTCCAACTCAGAACACAGAGGACAAAACATACTTTGCAATGCAGAAAAAAAAGGATCAGCTCTTCTTGGTGACAGAGGAGTTTCTATCTTGCAAAAGCTGCATTTAACACACACACAAAAAAAAAAGAAAGAAGGAACTCTCAGGCATACAGTGCTGGAGGCAGTCCTTTTTATGGCCGGTGCTTATTTGATGTGGGTGATTAGATTTGGACTTTGTCAAATTAAACTCTTTTAGAAATACTGGCTGACTTTATTTTTATATACTCCTTATCTTACTAATGATATCTGTATCCTTGATAATTTTTTTCCCCTAGAAGGAATGCCTCTTTTTTTCTGTTTTTAGATTAAGCAGCAGAGAACACAAGGTCATTTTCTACCTCACAAAGGTGTGGAGTTGATGGTGAACAGGAAGGCACAGTAATGATGAACGGAGCAAAGCACTGAGTTCTTTATAGCGCTGAATCAAAGCATCAGATAAAGAAGGAAGGAGTGGCTGGCAGCCTGACTTTGCTTCCTCAAGGCTTGCTAGTAGGCTGAGCTCAGCTCTGTAGAGTGTACTAGTGCTATTACTAATGATGGGGCAGGGGATGCTCAGCTCTTTGGTATGTCTGTATTGATGAATTTAGATGAGTAGGGAGTTTTTATACGTGGATTTGTCTTTAATGTTGTAACCATTGGCTGGTTACAACAATTGCAAAGGGTGAAATTTAGTTTTGTTTTAGATCTCTGTTCAAGTTTGGTGCTTCGTGCATTATCTGTGCAGTGATCCCGTATGATCATTTTGATTTATGGTAAAAGTCACACAGTCTGTAGGTCAAGATTTTACTCCATTCTCTCCTCACTGGATAGAATTTGTTCTTACAGATGTTAACCAACTCCAGATACTTTAATCATACTTTGACTGCACCTTTTTTAAGACTTAAGTTAGTCAGACACATCCTTGTTAACCATTTACCCAGATGAAATACCCTGTATTTTCATTTGACAAATGTACTCATCTTTGCTGATGGGAAATTCATATGAAGTATAATTTTGAGAACATAAATAAACAAATCTTAGTTATACATAATTCAGTAGAGTAATGGATTATTTTAGGACTACTGCAGCACCTCTTATGCCTCCAGGTCATGATATATACACCATTATATATTTTCCAGTTGGAGTAATCCATTTCCTTGTGTTTATGTTCTTTTAAAGAAACTTCAATTATTTTAGAATTGTCACGTGCCTTAGGATTTGGGCAAAGCCACTGAGAGAAGAAAAAGTATGGTATAAGCTCAGTCTCAATCCCGATTTTTATGGGACTTGCTCCTTGACCTCTGAGACCTGTCTCAAGATCTCTAATGTAAGAGAGGTGTAAGGCCTCTAGTATCTTGAATGTAAATGTTATCATTTTGTGAAATGATGAAGCCACTGCCTAATTTCCTCTGTGATAAACTACAATTTTTGGGTTTATTAAGACTCTTGAGGCACTGTTTCCTAACCTTGGAACCATTTTTTGCAGCTCTTATCTCAGTTTCTGTTAACATGGTGTCACAGAAGTGTTCTAGGATGGATCCCTCCAGAGCTGTACACAGAGCCTTAATCAGCTCCACACTTCTATTCATGATTCCCTTATTGGTAACTCCAAACACTCCAGTCCTTTTCATTAATGGTAACATCTTGAGCTGCCTGCCTGCTAAGATTCTTGGGCCTCTTTCAGTGCAAAAGGCCTATCTAGTGAAAACATGACGATGGACTCTCTGTCTTTGGAGATACTCAAAAGCTGTCTGGATGTGGTCCTGGGCAACTGGCTCCAGGTACCCCTGCTTGAGCAGGTGGTTGGACAAGACAGCCTCAAAGGTCCCTTCCAATCACCACTCTGTGATTCTCTAATGATGTGCACACTATTTAGTTGTTTCTTATTTTCTGATACCAAACTTTTTACAGTAAAACATGATAAAATATATGTTGCACTTGGCATCCTCTAATTAAAATGTAAAAATGAAAGGAGAGTTACGGGACACTGTCAAATACCCTGAAGTCAGAGACAAAACCCTCTTTGCTGTGACCCTGAAATTCGTTCATTTCGTTATAGCGAGGTGTTATGATAATGCCAGGGTCATGGGTTCAATCCCTGTACGGGCCATGGTCATCCAGTGACTGCCAGAGCTGTAAATGATCTTTAGAGGACACTTCCTTCCTGTATCACAGAGGACCCTGCAAAAATTATTAGTATCAAAGTGTGTTGGTAATACTGGCAAAGTATTATCTGAATCTTAATCAAAAGATTGCACAAAAATCATGTTCAAACAAAAGAGATCAAATCTTTTGGTCTTTCAGGAGTATATTCTTCCCTTGTATTTGCTGTGTTCTCATTAAATATAATGGAAGTTCTGTAAGCACAATCCAGTAGAAGAAGGACATATCACTAAGCTGCCAGCGATGTTATTTTAACAGCTTTTGAAACATATCACCAGGAAGCAGATGTGGCTCGTACTAAGCAAGTACTAGGGTTAATATTTCAAAACCCTTCATAGTTTCTTCAGTTAAAAGAGAGCATAATAAAAGAAGTCTATCATTTTTATCATATTTGCTTTAGTTTTAATGGCACAGATCAAAGACTGACAAAATGAAGTAACATGCGTTACACACTGACACACCTCCCATTGCACATGAACACAAATGTGGCTTATTAGTTTTAATGATATACTCACTTGAGTTCTGGAAAATTTTCAGATGTTATCAAACTTTGTAGGGCATGATTTCCTGTTAATTTTAAATGAGTTAAACCATGTAGCCCCGTCACAGGAAAAGAGGACAAAAGGTTGGATGACACATCCCTGTGTAACAGCAAATAAAAATCAGCTTACGGTTTTCATTTTTTTCTTCAGTACTAGAAGTGTCACATTGAAAAAATACGTTAAACTTTTCTAACTCAATAAAATATTACTGTATTAAACAGAGGCCCTGGTCAACAGAGCAAAGTTGCAGCACCGCTCAGGAGTACTCACCTATATGTCTAGCACAAAGCTAATAGTAATAACTAGCAGTTAGCTGGGTCTCTGTTGCCTAATTTTGACTTCAAACATTCATAGTGCCAGTTTTGAGACTAGCAAATGAATTTAAAATCTTCTCACTATACTGTTTGAATTCAAAGGAGCCAGTGCCAGAACAGCTTCCCACAGTTTAAAAGATTCAGTGGGATGCTACAGGGCATGGCTGCCCTGAAAGCTCCCCAAGGAGGAGGTCAGGTGTATGGGGAAGATGTGCATTTCAGGATAGGACAGGTCTGGGCTGGAGCAGATGCAGATGACATTTCCAAGCTGAGGTTTGTCTGAGTAGCTGAGGGAAGACAGTGCAGATGAATACAGATATGTAATTTGGGGAAAGTAAAACAGGTGAATGAAAAAGATCAAGGAGATATAGCAAACTAATGAAAGAGGGGTAATGAACACAGGTATTCTGGTCTCTATTTTGTGCTCTCTCTTCTCTCTCTCCCACTTATTTAATGACTCTTTTCAGTCCTCCTCACAATTAGCTACGCTGCAATACTTTAGATGGTCAACAGTCAAGGAGGAAGAAGGGGAGTCTGATGCAGTTGAAATGCTTTTATGCCCAAGGCTGAACAGCTAAATCTGGATTATACACTGAATTCTAAAGTCTAGACATGAAATAAGGTATGTTGATGAACTGGTCTTCTACCTATCTGGTTTAGTGTGTGTCTTCTTGCACACAGCAACATTAAATGCCAAAGGTGAAATTAAGGTCCTACTGCAATGGTAAAAATGACCACTGACATGGGACAGACCAAGGTTAGAGACTAGCATTTCAGGAAACACTGGTACAGTGTGTTACTCTATGTGTGTTAAAGGGCTTTTTTCTTTAACCCCCTCTGACTATGTTATTGTTCAAAGATACAATTTACTGCTCACCTCACCAAGTAGGTACATTCTGAGGAGGGCCCCAAAAGGAATGTTATAGACAAAACTGTCTTTATGGACATTTGTCAGTGTGCCATTCAGAGGGCTTTGCACATCAGCCTCTCCAAATTTAGGCTTCTCAGCAGCTACTGAATCATCTGTGAGCAATGCCCAGCAGCATATCTGGATGACTCCAGAGAAATTTTTTTCATGTCTTCCCCATATAGCCAGCGCCTCAGGGATTCATGTTAAAAAGGCATTACAATGACAGTTGAAAGTAGGAAAAAAATTAGTAAGGTCTGAAAAGTGCTTGTGGACAAGGCTTGAAGAACTGGCTGCTGATTGACCACTAACTGCTCTGCCTGAACTTACTGAAGAAGAAAAGCTATTTTGTCAAATGAGGATCAATTAAAGAGGGATGCATTATTGAAAAAGTTTCTTACTTAGTTTTTAATCCAATTCCTTAGTCTTGAAACACAACTAATATGAAATATTCCCCACTGCTACAACTGACTAAACTGCTAACGATTTGAATGAAGAGAGGCACATGCACTGATAATCTTCATGGGCCCCAAATCATGGTGATTACACAGTGTTGCATGCAGCTTTGCTACAATACCTATGGGAATTGGTGAAGTACAGGAAAGCAGACATTTAGATACAGATTCAACAGACCAGATGATCAGAACAGAGAAACCCTCCACTTCTGCTGGGGCACTAAGTTATTAAATTTTTGTAAGCTCTTGCAAGAAAAATGCAAAAATTTAAATGTATAAGATATACAAATACTTACAGTTTGATCAGAGATGGTAAAGAGGAGAAGGCTTTGGGGTGAATAATTTTAATTTTGTTCCAAGCTAAATCCCTACAAGAAAAGTGAGTAGAAAATTACATACCCGCTGAGTGAATATGGAAGTTTTCAAACACTTGATTAGGAGGCCTAAATATAAAAAAGGTATTAATTACATGCCAGTATTTTCAATAAGTTTCTGCGTATCTCATACTGCAAAATATTTTTATTTATTTTTTAATTGTTAGTCAGTTGTGGTGTTATGTATTAAACTGACAACATTCTTAAAATGTCTTAATGCCTTCCACAATCCAAGGCTTTTCAGTGTGCTTCACAGCTTCCTAAGGCAGCAGAAAGAACAGTGGGTTATATGGATTAAGTCTTCTACAATGTTCTTCTGATGTGACTAAGAACAACACATCCATGGTCAATAGGCTTAATTTCCTAACTTCAGTTTTCACCACCCCGAAAAGTCAAAAAGACTGAAAGCAACTCTTAAAAGAGATGTATGGGTTCAATTCTGCAAAACTTACAACCATGAGTAATTTCTTGACAAAAATTACTCGGCTAGCATGAACGTCTCTGTGAAAGCTGGAAACCCACACATGATTGGACTCTACATCTTAAGATGCTGTTCTCTATAAAAAGATTTCATGCTCTCTAGAGCTGATTATCATGTGAACCTGCCAGTTCTGGCTCAGTATCATTCTCCACCTCCATCAGAAACATTTAAAAGTAACAGTTTTTATAGCTGTAAGATTATGTATTTTAATTAATTGCTGCAGATGCTAAACTTCACAATGTTTGTTCCCCTTTCAGAGTTACGATCTCAGGGTGACAGATCAAAGTCGGGAAAAACTGAAATAAGGATCTTTCAGGGAACATTGTGAGCAGACAGTACATACCCCGTGCTTTTGAGAGCCTGTGTGAATGTCTGTTAGGGGGTACTCACAGTGACCGAAGAGCAGCCAGCTGCCGAAATGTGTCTGCTTTGATTTCAGTGATTTCATTGTGATGCAAGTCACTGAAATAGCAATAAGAATCTTCTCAGTTTCAAAGACACTTGGAGGGCACTTTGGGGTGTTTCAGATTGTGTTTATGATTCACTTCAATAAAGTGTATCTGGGGTATGTCAAATCAGCCAGCAATAACCAAGTTAATTATACTCAAACACATATACATGCTTCTTTTTAAGCTTTTTACCGTAGTTTGACACTTACATTTTTTGGAGTTTTTTACATGCAGTAAAACAGGGTAAATCTTCCAGCAGGTTATAAGACAGATCCCTGAATTATACAAGAAATGAGTAGATTAACATCAAAGTAATGCTAAAAGAAAAATAGCTTTCATTGTGTTCCTTCATGCTCAATTTAAAGTAAGTAGTTTTTATCCACAGTCACAGAAGAATAGAAGTGTACAAACTCACTTATTTATCATCTGTCACATTTTGATTTCTAACAGAAGAGAAGAGAGGAGCGGAAAAGGCAAGATACATTATCTCCATATTCACATTTGCAAATTCCTTGCATTGTCTGAAGATTTCCTGCCTGAAGTGTAGACTTCTGCTGAGTGTTTCACAGTAATGATAGTGGCCACCTGCTCATAGGGAATACTGGATTTATATCACAGACTTCATATTTATCATGTTTAAATTCTGATAAATATTTAAACCATTTAAAATAATCTATTAAGTATATATAGTCATATTTTTTCAGAGAAGATCCTGTATTTTTCTGATAAGAGTCACAATCGGCTTCCCATTCTACACTTTTAATTAAGCAGTATTGCCTCTGATCCTTAGACTGCTATATCTTATAACTGAGGGAAATGGACAAAAAAATACTGGAACTAACTTTGAAATCAATCACTACATGGGGGAAAAAAAAACCCCTTAAAAAGACTTGAGCCAAAACTCAACAAATTACAGAATAACTGAAACATCTGGACTGATTTATAGTATAATATAACTAATCAAAACCAAGCCCAGGCAATTTGCAGAAACTGAAGGGAAAAAAAAAGGGAGCCGAACACCAGCCCCCACCACCCAAGAGTCTCATCCTATATATATGTATATATGTATGTGTGTGTGTTTGAGTATGTGTTGCTCAGGGAAAACTAAATGGGAAATTTGCTTGTGAAAAGAATAGAGGATAAAAGCTTATGCCTAGAATTAAAAAAAAAGGGCCTTTTCCACAGTTATTCAGTATTATAAAGAGTAATCACTTTTCACATCCGTGAAATTCTTCTTACTTCTCAAATTCTTTAAAACTGGTTCATCTCCACCTATTTAGTTCCTTGGTAAAACTGTATATTCACTGCTATTGTTCCAACATGGGCTTTAGACTATTTTATATTTGATTTGTGGAAGTAGTGCAAGTAATGACTGTGTGTCTTTAAGGAATTTTACTCTGATTTTACTCTGTACAAAGACAAACATCAATATGTTTGGGTTTTGGGGTTTTTTTGTGTGTGTGGTTTTTTGGTGTTTTTGTTGTTGTTACAGCAAGGAAAATTACAGCCTCTGTTTTTGTATTTTTTTACAAGTACACTGTGGTCCAAATCGGACATTACAGAGGACGATTCAAGTGAGCTAGAGGCTTTTAGGCCAAGGTAAAGGATGTTTTGTATGTCTGGCAGACAGTGGCTCTTCTGTCATCCACAGATTTGTCACTTAGGTCTTCTTAAAAATATGTTAACAGCTTGAATTTTGTACACACTGACACTCCCTCCTCACACACGGTAAAAAAACCAAGCTGAACCTGAGACCCTTCTCCCCTCAGTTTCTGTCAGAGCTCTAGGAAATATTTTACTTTCTTATTTTTAATGTCTTTTTTCCCACTTTCTCAATACGCGAGGCTCTTGTCAGCTGCAGAGGGCGAGTGGTTTTGTTTCCCATGCTGAGGTGCATCCCCAGCTGTGCTGAGGGCAGTCTTTCAAGGACTGCTGGGAGCATGTTCTTGTGTACACCTTTACCAGGTGTGCACACACCCAGGAAGCCTGTGTGTACATTAATGCACATTTGGAAGTACTGGTGGCTAGGTAGGATGCACAGATGGCCTGTCAAAGGAGCGTTTGCACTTGCAGTGTTTGTGAGTGTATCTGAGCCAGGGAGCCCCTTCACGGCCACACTCTCCAATAACTCGTGGGTTCAGTGCACCATTATATTCCACGGCACAGCCAAAATTAATGTGCAAACTGAAATGGGGACTTGGCAGGCTCATTCCAATCTGATAGCAATGGGGAAAGAGCAGCTCTTGAGGACTTGAAATTGCTGCTAAATCAGTTCCCTGCTCTTTTAAATATCAGCTCTAATAATTTAGGGTGATACTCAAAAATAAAAAATGTGAATTTCCAGTGGACAGTGCTACTCTACTATGAACTGTATATGTTATTAATTGCTGTATTATTTGTTTGCCTTCTATTTTATGGTTATTTATTGTTTTTGAATAATACAGGACATATTTAAATTTAATTCTGTGTGCAGAGTTTCTTCTGGCAGTAGACTCTGTTTCTGTCTTTTATCATTCTGGAAATGATTATATTGAGTCCATTAACTAAAACTTAGTTTTTTCTGGAAATGTTCTTGACATTCACTCTGGTATTTAAATAATGCATTATAATTAGTGCTATTTCAATGCTGGCCAGAGAATTAATACCAAATACATTCCTAGTGATGTAATACATAGAGGAAAGTGCTCTTGGCTCATTCTCAAAGAAGTGGACACAATGATTACTTTTGTTAGTGATTAAGCAAACTCCAAGGAAATTTCCAAGCTAAAATAATATTGTATATTTCGTGTATCAAATATGCCCAACTATGTCAAGGAATAGTCTATTAAAATTTCAGTCAGTTACTTATGTCGGGTTGGGAAAGAAACTAAAAGAGAAGCTTAACAAGGACTCAAAACTGCACTCAGTTATGTTTTCTATTCACTTCACTGAAGTATTTGCCTTAGTGAGAAAAAAATCCCAAGCTACTATAGGAGAGACAGATTGAATGGAAGTAAGGCAGTTCTGTGGTTTTTTAAACAAAACCAAGAACCATTTTATTATTTCCTAAAAATATGCTAAGTAATTATCTTTCTCAGCGATGTATGGGAAATCCTGATTGATAAGTGGGTAGTAAACTTTTTAAATGACACAGGGGCCCACTCCCTGAGCTGAATTCCTAAAAAGTAATGTGATACACAGAAATAGCAGTAATTGGGTAATTTTGAAATCGTAATAGTTTCATTTGTCTATTAATCTCTTGCATTAATGTAATGTTAATAATCTTACTGAAACGTACAGCACTTGGAGATTAGGTAACTGGTCACAAGCTGATTTGGGGAGAGAGGTGATCTGTGCTCCTGTGAGCGTCCTGTTAAAAGGAATTATGAAAAAAAAACCTTTTAAAAAGAAGTTTGTTTTTTGTTGAAAAACAACTTTTTAAAAATGGCATTCTTTACAGTAAGTCAGTATACAAGAAAATAAAGCAAAAATACTTCTCTAACACTTACAAACTCTCCAGACTTGTAGTTCCTGTAAGATCAGGAAACTCTGTTAACTGTGAAGCACCATTTAAAGTCCTAGAATTTAAAAAAATAATTTCAATAAAATTATGGTGATGGAAGTGTGGGACAACTCTAGTATTGCAATATAAAAAGACAATTAAAATAAAAAGTAAACACATACAGAGTTCTGAGTTCTGGTAAGTGTTGAAAAGCAGATTTTCCAACAAGCTGGATAGGGTTATCATAAAAATGTCTGAAAAAGAGGATAAAAATACATTTAATTAAAAATATTTTTATATATTCTAAATATATTACATGATTATACTGTAAGCAAATGAGCAAACTTTCTATGATGAATCACAGACTGTGCACCTCTGATTGTAGCAGAGGTGAATTTCTGAGCTCTTCATACCTTCTAATCTATATTCACCAACTACATTTCACATTTTGAATATTCAAGTAGTCACTGTTTTCCTGGTTTTAAAGCCAGAAGGCAGTCAACAAAATATTCTCTCTTTCTCCCAGGTTTGCAAAGACAGAAATCCACATATGAAGAACTCTGTTATGACCTGAGAGAAATTTAAGGACAGCACATGAAGACAGAGCTTCACCTACTCTGAAGAGGTTCCCTTGCCCTTTTGAAGTCATGCTGCTTTTGCTCCTAGAATATTACTCAAGATGAGTCATTATTTTTCTTACATTGATTTTGCAGTTTCTTAATTTGAAGTTGTCTATTAAGTGCATTTTCATGTAAGACACTGGGAATTCAGACTGGAGTCCACCCAGAGCAATTTTTACTAGCTTCTACATTGCAATAATCCTAAGAGATTTAGCAGAAAGAGTTTGAATAAAAGGTCAAAGGCTAGAGACCACTACGTGCTTCCCTGCAACAGGGCATGCAAACTGCCATTCTTTCCATGAAGTTGGAAGGATATAAGCTTGTTTGCTTGCATGATGACGCTTAGCCATAAATATGATACTTAGTTCCACATTCTTTAATACAAAGAGTCATTGAAAAGATTCTTACCACTTACATTGTAATAAGTGATGGATTACCCACAAATGCACGCTCAGGTATTGACTTGATGTTATTGCTATGAAATCCCCTACAAAAAAAAAAAATTATATGGTAAGAAAAAAAAGTGAAGATTCAATATGCATTCACAATGCACAGTGATGAGCTTTTGTTTGTAATAAAAAAAGTGTCTGTATATAAAGATAGAGCCTTGTTTTCTGGAATAAGACAGAACTGAAAAAAGAAAAAGTAAAAAAGA
>WBMZ01009892.1:0-20711 GCA_013400975.1 Atrichornis clamosus
CGGCCGCGCAGCGCCCCCTGCCGCGGGGGCACGGCCCCCTCCGCCCCCGCGCCTCTGCCGCCAGCCGCTGGGACGCCGCCGCCCCAGCCCGCCCGTCGGAGCTCCAAAGGGGCACTGTTCTCGCCGGTAATGGCGTTAATGTTGTCATTAATGTATTTAGTCAATAGCCCCCTCCCCTCATCGGGACAACGCGGTCTCTGCCGCCCGGCAGCTGGCGTGAGTTGCCCAAGAACTCAGCCTGAGCCTGAACGTGACGCGCTTTCAGGCAGCGAACGCGCTCTCCCGGCCGCCGGACCTGTGCTGGCCGCGCTGCGGGTCCGGGTGAGTTTCCCCGCTCCGAGCGCGCGGGTGGGCTCCACGCAGCCTGCAGGTGAGTGCTGTCAGCGAGCCCGCAGTACATGCCAGGCGCTTTCCAAGGTGGCGAGAGCGTTTCCCCGAGTTTCCGCCCCGCTCCGGCGTAACCCCTGCCTGGCCGCAAATGGGAGCCCGTCGGGAAGGGAGGGGCGGGAGCGGTGCCGGCAACCCGCGACGCGCAGGGCTGGTGCCTCGGGAGAGCGGGGTTTGTCACGGACCCTGTCCCGAGCGCTGGGGGGATTCGCATGTGCCAGGGCTGCCAGGACGCCTCGGTGGACAAAGTGGCGAGTGACGTTCACAGTCGGTCGGGCAGAGACATTATTACCCTGCCTGATGTCTCCGATATGCGAGGAGGCGCTGGGGGAAGTGTTAAGCCTTTGGTTGCTGGTATGTGTGTTCAGGCTCTGCCCGCGCGTACACTTCCTGTACACCGCTGTAGGATACCGCTCCACCAGGCAAACAAAAAAACATACCACATTTATAACTTCTATGGTTTTGGTAACGAGGATGGTCTACCCTGCCTCCTGCCGCTCCTGCTCCCACTCCCCCATCGGTACCAAGTTTTTTTGTACAACCTTTTTGTAAGAATCGAAATACATTTCCTGAAGTGCCTCTTTTATCTCCTGCCAGCTTCTTCAAAAGGCCTCTGTGGCTATTACCTGAGTCGAGATTTTTCTCAATCTTAACACATTTTATTTTATGTGGATTCTGGCATTCATTCATTAATTTTAATTTATGGTCCTTTTTTAATATTTCCTCCCCCTTGGGGAAAATTCTGGCTAGTCCTGGCATCTGTCATGCTTTTTGCCTCCTAATACTGAAGCAAAGGTTATGTGTATATTAATTAGTTTTTCTCAGTTAGTGGATCGGCTGCAAGAATTTTTTAGGTCAAACTGTCAGTCCCAAGCAATCCCTTTTCTCTGCAAGGAGCCAACTCTGTCTCAGAGAAAGCAAGACTGCCTAATATAGGCATATCTATATGCCTGTCAATATATCTGTTGCTATTAGGGAGGTTCTCTTTGTACATATATACATATTTCATGTTTTTTACTGATTATTACTTACATTCACTACAGAGTCTATCAAGTTTCAAAGGAACAATTCATTGCTCTTGAGCTATTTGGGTTGCAAGTTAGCAGTGAAGAAGTAATTACCAATTTAAATACATTGCCTTCTAATTTCATTTCGTATTCTTTGTCTTGCATTATGAAAAGACAAACAGGACCCATTCAACCTTGCTCACATCCTTCTCAGCTCTATCTCAGCACTGCTTCTCGCATGCTCTTCCTGAATCACTCCCCGCTGCTCTCCTACTGAAGTCTGGAAGTGAGACAGGCATCACAATATCTGACCTTGTTTGTGTCAATATTAAAGGACTATTTGAAACCACTTGCCTTTCTCATACAGTAAGATCTTTCTATTTTAATTTTTTGTTTCTTGACAGCACACATAGCCTGGAATATATTTCTACTGGCATGAGATTTTCATGCATTTAGTTTTCTGTGCCAGTTCTGCTTATCCATTTAGCTTCACCTGCATATAGCTTGTATTTCCTCAAAATAATTATGTTAAAATACATGGAGCTATATATATTTTTTAATTTTTTTCCTCCCTCTAATTCCTAATAAGTAATTTGACAAGGCTATGGACCTTAGGAGTCCACTTCTATTCATGAACTCATGTGGTATTATTATCTTCAGAGGTTACCTTTCAGCTTGCTCTGAAGGTTAGTTGTACATCCCCAGAGTGAACAGTGAGCATGACTGCACAGGTGTAATTCCACTTCTAAATGATTCCAAAGTATTAAAGAGTATTCTGTCCCCCCTGTCCCCCAGTTCCACTAAGCTGCAAATTCTTTACTAGATGCAACAATTCTGAAGATAGTGAAGAGTAATATTGAAGATTAATAACAGAATGTTTTTTATGCGGTCCGTGCCACTTCCCATTAAAAATAATACAGTTCCAGTTTTCTAAACAGATGGGGGAAAGGTTGCATGGAACAGTTAACTGGTTTGGACAGGATCAAAATGGTACGGTCTTGGAGAACCTGGATGTTGAAAGCTGAGTCTCTGGCTCCAGCCTTCTTGACACAATGCTGTTGCGTTTGTGCTGCTTTGTGCTCCTGTTTTTTGAAGGCCCTCTCACATGTGCCCTTTCCAACTCATGCAGTACCCACAGCTGCAGCAGGGAGGCTACAGGCCTTTTTTCAATCCTTCTGAAGACCCTCGCAGCAGAAGTGGGCCACAAAAGGTAAATTGGCAGCTTAGTTTCATGCCCATACCTATAGAAGAGTGGAATAGCTACCATTTCTTCTTACTCTTCATCCTGGGCTTGCTTGGAATAAATACAGTTGAGTTTGGCTTACAATTAAGCCTTTCTACTGCAATTAAAAACACATTTATATGGTTTTCTCTGAGGAGCTCTCTTTATATAGGAGTGTGGGTGCAGCCTCAACAGTCTTCCAGTTTAAAAATTTCATTTTCTAATTGGATCTGGTCCTGCTCCAAATGAAATCACCACATGAAGCCCCAGCTATTTACAAGGAGTATGATTAAATGCTTTGCAGGTGTGTTTACCCATTTCTTTCTGATCCATCCCAATAATATTGCTATTTCTTCTGTTCCACAGATGTCAGCTTAAATGGCAGTGACATGGCAAACATGGAACACGGCACACCTCTGTTTAATTTCTTCAATTAGTTTAAAATTTCTTAAATATGTTTAAATGTTTTTTGAAAGTAATAAACATAAAAGCACTTGCTTGCACTGCTCACCAAGAGCTATTCCATAAAGCAAAAGAAGAAGTTTTAAGTGCAATCCTTAAAGGGGATTTTAAAATCTGAAATCTGAGAAAAGCTGGAACATTATCCCAGAGCTGTGAAGAGGGAAAGGACAACTTTTCCTTTAGACTCACAACAGAATAACTCCCGGCATTGCTTTTTCTCATCAATTTGTTTGCTTTATTTTAGCATCTCGGTTGTTATTATTGCCATGATGAATTTGGTTTAGGATTTGTATCATCTAATCCAGAAAAGATCTTACAGGTCAGTAAGATGTTTGAGCTGAGTGTCAATAAGCACTCTTCAAATACATTCAACTTCTCAGAACTCTTTGGGGATAAGTAGTATTAGGGATATGCATGTATTAGTACGTGTGTTTTACAGATGGAGAAGCTGAGCTGCCATGGTTAAATTAGTTCACCAATGACCAAAGAAACAGGACATGATCGGAGGCAGTAAGAACCTGTATTAAAGTTGTAATTTTATAGTTTCACCCTGGTGTCCCAGTCAGCCAAGTTGTTTTAGCTGCAAACTGGTATAAAAGTTGTCTCCATCTGTCTGGAAGGGACCAAGTGGAGAATTAGAAGCTTTTGCAGAGGATGTGCCTAGAAACAGTGGCATCAGGCAGGAGGTGAGCTCAATGTGTTAAAAAGAGGAGTCTACTTAAAAAGGAAGAGAAAAGTGGTGGTGACCATGAACTTTGGGCACCTGGGGTGTGTGTAGACTGTGGAGATGGTTATAGAAACTCACTCCTTGGATATGGTGTCAGGAACAAAAGGAAACTCCCGCAAGCCTGACTCTCACTCTTCATCTCTCATAGCAGACAGAAATCTCAGAGATGTGTAAGTGAATTTGTCTGTGAAGACTGTGTGGAACACTATTATTGTAATACTTTTGATCGATTGTCACAAAGTACTGCTGAGTGTGTTTTTGAAGGGGGAGAGAGGCAGATAGCAAAATTGTGGTACCTGTCAATGAGATAATTGTTTTTGTAGCTGAAGGGAGGAAAAATCATGTGGGAAAACAAGAAAGGGAAATGAAGCATCACTTGATTCAGTTAAAAGTGATTTTCGAACAGGAAAATAATTAAGATGAACTTCTATTTACATGACTGCAGTCAATTCCATTTGGGGCAGCTGTTGCGAACAAAGCTTTCAGAGCTAAGATATTATGCTGCAGATAGCAATGCAGTAGGGGAGGATAATATAATTTTATCAATGACAGCAGCCCAGAAGATACAGTAGTTTTTCCTTCAAGTTATTTTTTAGTAAAGTGGGCATGTGCGTGTGCAAAATATTAATGATCTATTATAACAGTGGTCATGTGTATATACATAAATATGACCATGTGTATATATTATAGAAATATAATATCTTCTGTGTATTTATGTTCTTTTGTATAAGAAGGAGAATTTAGAGTTTTCTGCAAACTATTTATAGAAATTATATAACCTGTTGCAAGGAGAATATACTTTCATATTGAAGCTGATTTTTCAAATTATTTCAGGGGAAATTACCCAGGCTGGAATATCACAAGAGTTAAATAAATTTTTTTTAAAAGGCATTCAAGAAAGTCACAGAAGATGTCATAGAGCTACTGTGGTGATGGCTTATACAGACTCCATATCCTTTTCGTGTGGAAATAATATTGCTGTGAGTTACAGCTCTGGTATTTCCTCTTTTATTAGACATCAGGTTATGTTTTTGTAGCTTTGCTGAGAGTCACAGCAATGAATTCGTATCTCTATAATCTCTTGCATCCAGTTGCAAGAGCACAGTCGTAACAAACAGTATACAAGTCACCTTCCAATCATAGGTAAACTCAATTTTAAGGTAGTATATGGAAATCTATCCTGAAACACAAACCTCACCAAGCTTGTTATGTACAAAGGTATTTATTTTCATCTGGGTCTGTTTATTGCCAGAGTCGTGGAGTTGGTGGAGGAGAGAGTAACTCTGCCAAGCAGGAAACTCTTAGCTACTTGTCTCTTTTATTTGCAAATGAGACCCAGGTGTACAAATTAACACCTACCAAAACAGGAACCTTATGACAACAACATCTTTATTTAGAGTTCAACTACTTTTTTGAGATCAGATACAAACTTACGCTGTAAACTGTCTCCGTGTAGAGATCTCACCAAGCTGCCAAACCCAGGTGGTTGGCAGTGACTGCAGACCATACCACATGTTCAGAAATTGCTTGTCTACAAAGTGTTTGGAGGTAAAAATCAACATATGTCCGCCTCCATGTTGGTATAACAAACGCCAGCAGCTGTTCTCAGGCTGAAAAGACACTTTGCTAGTGTGAGGATTTGCCTACTCAAAACACCAAGGCAGAAAACATTGGGGATTTGGATATTATATTTTGACTCTCAAACCAAACATAAGCACCCAGGGCTCTGAGATGAAACCATGCATACTGAATAAAGACATGGTCAGGTAGCCAAACAAATGGAAAATGAATCCAATGGTGTTAAGCTTGATCCTGCCCTGCTTTGGGCAAAATTGCTTCTTAAATACAATTCATTGTGTAAATTTAACATCTCACCTCAAAGTATTATCTTTGCTTCAATACAGGCTTTGCGGTCTGAAAGGTTCTCCTAATCCATTTGGCTGAAAATCAAGGACAGTGAGAGAAGAATAATATCAGAATTATTTCTGTGGGGTTTATCTGCACTGTTGTACTCAGAAAAAAATTAAGCCAAATTCACTAGTTTCAGATTCTTGAAATGGATCATTAAACCAAGCTAAGCTCTTGATTTGGCTCTTTGATTCAGAACTAAAATTTTAACAGTAAAGTGTAGTTCATTTTGGAAAAAAAAAGTATATCCCCTTTCATTCTGAATGTGAATACACAGAATTTTAAAATAGTTTAACAAAATAACTCTGAAAGTTCATTCAGATGAATGTTTAATCATACAGCATTCCTGTTTTCTGGAGGCTTACAAGCATGGGAATCTTAATGTGCTATTAAAGTAGCATTTGAATGTTTGTTGAAGGAGATTATGCATTTTTCAGGCAAGAGTGAATTGTCATTAAGAAGAGTTAGTGTACAGTAAGTTCACAGTCTCACTAACTTCACAGTAACTTCCTCTATAGACATGCATCCGGTAGACAGAATTTACGTTTTTGTTAACCTTGCATTGCACGTATTGCACATATTCAGCTACAAAATGGATCTGAGTGCAAACGGTGAAGAATGGCTATGTCTGCATTAGGAGCAAAATGGTGCTGAGGTTCCTACCTTTGTGTCTTTCAGGAGTAGCTGCTGTGGGTTCCCAGGGACTCAAAGCCCACTAGTGGCTGAAGCACATCTTTCAGTTTAGCTCCTGCAGAAAGACCCTGAGTTGTGCAGTGTGAAACAAGACACACTAAATACGGAGAATCAAGAATAATCTGAACTTTCATGCTAGATATACTGAAAGAGAGCAGAGCTTCACAGAAGGGCTAGTGTGATGCCTACCTGGCTGTGCTGTAAGTCTGGGATGACCAGTGTCCTGGAGACCTGCTAGAGAATGGCTGTGAGACTGCCTGAGTTAGCAGAGAGGTTGATATTTTTCATTTTATGGAAAAAAGGATGCAGAAGAGCACTCATCATATTGATGCCTATGGCATCATTCAGTCTGTCACAGCACTTGATGCAGAAGTAACTCCACATAGTGCCCTGTGGCGAAGACCACATTATAAAGACTGCATTAAGAAGTGTCCCTGATACTTTTCTTGCCTCAGTATGCTTGCCATGAGAAACAATAAATTGAATAACACTGGAAACGCTGGACTCCTTTATGTAATTAGCATGCAGCCCACAAAATTCACTAAGCAAGAGGTCAGTGGGCTTAGTAAATTTGACTGGTTCTTTTTAAAGACTTTATATTATTAATAATGTTTCCAGCTTCTTAGTGGGAGCTGAAGTTACTGCAGAGCTTTTGAAACAAATTTCAGGGGTCAGGAAGGGATGTGCTATTTTTGACTTCTACTTACCACCCAACAGACAGGAATCAGGTAAATAACTTGCTCATGTTGCTATTAATGTCATGTTGCTGGGATGTGTGGGATCTTTTTTGTAAGAAACAAGAGACCTACCGTTCCAGGAGCTTGCAACATAGATTAGAGAAAAGTGTCAGGTTTGCCAATGTGCTTTTCCTCTTTACGTAGCAACTAAACTTGAGAGAAAAACAGATGGTCACAGGTGGGTCACAAGCAGCTGTACACAAGCCTCAAATATCTACCTAAGGCACAGTCATCTTTTGGGATTCAGGTGGCTTTTGAACAACCAGTGGCCTGTTTGTAAATTATTCACATGGATGCCCCTGACAGGCTGCCCGTCCCCAACCAATAATTAAGCTGGTCCAGAAGATAAGGCTGCTTCTTGGCAAAATGCTTTTTGTTGTATAATGATCATGACAGAGATGAAACTGCTTGGGAGTACAAAATTGACTTACTTATCCACTTATAACGTGACAAACTGCATTCACACCAGGCAGACCAAACTATGTTTCATGCTGGGGCTTTCATAAGATGAATCACTGCAGGTAAAAAATTTCACTGATTTTTCACTGTCCTCTCTCAGATACTTTGGACATGCAGTTTTAGTAGGTTAAACAGAACCTAGCAATCCTTTTCATATTGTTTTTTTTTGAACATTTTTGTTTTAATGGAGAAGTGGTAGCTCATTTAGAGCCCAAGAGCATGCCTGAAACATTCAAGTGAGTTCCAGCTGCGACAGCTCTGGGTGCAGCATAGAAATAGGGAGTTTGCTTGGCTGAAGAATGTCATTCTATAGCAGGTCAGTTCTCTTGTCTATCTGTCTTCATTAAAACCAAGGTGACGGATTAAATGTCACCAACAACCTTTGTACTTTTCCTTTTAATTAATGGCTCTTGAAGTGACTCTGCAGATGTGTGAGTTTCATCTTTAAATAATAAATTTGTTGTTAAATCCTATTTCACTATTTTAGCTCAATGGTGCTATTGCTTCCTTACAGCACGCATTGCAAAACACTTTCAAAGCCCAATTAGAAACTAAAATTGATTAAACGCCCAATATATTGCTCAAAGTGGCATGAAAATTGGGCATGAGTAGTTTCAGAAGTTACAAAGGCTATTCTACAAAATTTGACAGGCTCTCTACCCCTAAGAGAGTCCAGAGACGGAGGTCCTGTTTTACAAGGATGCTGACTGGGAAATTCAAGCAGGTTTCACTCTCATGTTACACATGAAACTGGATGGTTAGATCACTCAGGTCAAAGCCCTAGAGAGAATCAATGCCTTGCTGGTGGGTGGTGAGGCACCACTGGGTCAGCAGTCCTGTCCCTGGTGATTTTGAGAGACTATTAGTCTTGTTCCAGTGCAGAACAGAAAGCCATCTAAGGTGCTGGAAACTTTTTCTGTGTTGCCAAGGAAGTCAGTACAGTGGGGTGAGGACAATGTTTTTCTTTCTACATCCATCCTCCAAATATTGGTAATTGCTGTTATTTTCTCAAGGCAGTTCAACTCAGACACCTTATCCTATTCTCCAAGGGGTTCCTAAACTGTAAGCAAGGAGGTTGTAGATCAATTAGCTCCATCTACTTATTTCTTTCTTTTTTTGTTTGTTTGTTTTGGTTTTTTTTAATAGCAAACAATTGCATTTTAACCTTTTGGTAGCCACTAACTTTGAAGCTGAAACACTGAGAAAACAAAGCATTTAAGTCTTACTATGAGAAAGAGCTACTCCAGTACAGCACAGAAAAAAAGACACGCTTTGCTCTTCATATGCCACACAAAGTTCTTGAACTGCAGGTGGGTTGGAGATGCTCAGAAAGTTACCATGATAACCTGAGGTTCAGACTTTGCTCCTTGAAAGGGCTGAAGTAGCTACAGTAGCTGGACTTCAGTTGGCCATCAGGCAACAACCTCAACACGATTGCCCTCCAGGGTTACAATTTTTCCTCCTACCCATCTTCCCTAGGCTTATTCCAAAAAAAGGCACATTTAATGATAATTTCTGCTTAAGAGAAATATATTTACTTTATCCCCCTCCGTTTATGATACTACCAAAGATGCTATTCCTTATTTAGTTTTCTATTTTTGAAATAAATACCATGCTCTGCTCTAACCCCATTGAAGTCAACAGGTTTTTCTCAGCATATACCTAAGAATGATACCAATTTTCTGTGTGTTTCTCACTGTACCATTCTGCCTAGGACACTATTGTGGGAGAAAAAAAGACCTCCCACAGCTGGGGAAGAGGGTCCAAGTAGTCTGACTGGGAATTCGTGCCACCATTAGTCTGTCAGCTGTTAATCTCACTGACCCGAAGCCCTAGAGAGATACCACCTTGGTAAATCAAAAAAATATCATGTACCTGAGCCCCATTACTGGACAGACTTAACCTTGCACTACCACAGCATCTAGCAACCAGCTTGTCAGTGGGAAAAAAAAACCATTCAGATGGGATATCAATCTTAAAAATGCAGCATAATAAAGCTCAAGATTCTTGTATGTTCTGCACATTCATCCAAATCCTTTTTTTCATCCTATTACTTAATTAAATTTATAATAATGTAGCAATTTCCCAGGAGCATGAATGTGTTCATAAGGGAGTAAATTAACTCAGTAAATTGCTGACAAAACCAAACAAATGAATTTTTTTTCTGCCAGAATAACCTCCTCTCCATCCATTATCAAAGATACTTGTATGAAAAGCTTGCACTTAAGGCATTCTCCCTGGTACCTCACTATTTGTGATATAAACCCATGAAATTTGTTACAGCAGGGAAAATTATTTCTATCTGCACATATTTTGTAGGAGCTCTTCCTTGCATACAAATTATGGGTCATTAGCTCCCTAATAAGCAATATGTGCTCACATGCATGGCATGTAGCCACCTTAAAAGGGACAGTGGAAGTACTTGCCTCATGAGGTCATCCTGGGAAATTCATGCACAGTCAGGCAAGTCTGATTACTGAGTTTACAGAAACAGGGACTGCAAGAAGATACTTCTCCATCACTTCTCAGGCTAGGCTGTACAGATGGCATTTTTTCCAAACGGTTCCACATTGCGTTACAAAGTGTTTAATAAGGAAGTTCAACCTATCTTATTCCAGGCTTAGCATACTCTAGAACCTGAGCAAAACTACTCTCAGGAAAAGTGTTAGAACAACATTTGCAGCTTAACTTTTCAGCACAGACCCTGGAAGATTATCTTCAGACCTGCTCCTTGCAGGATGAGTTTCAGTGAGGGTTGAGATAAGGATTCAAGCTGATGGATTTTGTGTTGGGATTTAGACACCTAAACATAGCGGAGTCTTATTTTCTTGATCATAAGCTATTTGCTTGTGGCAACACAAGATGCTTGTGATCTAACAGGCACTGTCTGAAGCTCCAGCACAGGCTAAGCTATATTCAATCTATTGGATTAGCCATGTCTTTAAAGCAGAATTCACCAAAATGACATTAAACAGCAAACAAGAAACAGGGTCTTTGAGAGCAGCTTTTCACAATTAGGTCACTGCTGTTTTGTGAACGTTGAATGTGTTCCACAACAGGAGTCAGAAACCTGCTGAAAGCCTGTTCCAAAAACCATTCTGGATCCCCTGGCTCAGTTTTCACCATTGCAATTATAAGACTGCCAGGGCAACTGTTAGAGCAAATTGACTGTTCACTTCCAAAGCCATTCACTGCTCGTTTTACAGAGTTAATGGAGGAGATCTGGGAAGCAGCAGCTGCTGGCAGCATGCCTGGAGTAGCTGACAACATCCCTTGGGGGAATGAGAGACTTACCAGCCATTTCCATGTGTAGAGGGACACAGTGCAATGCAAAGTTATGAACTGCATTTAAAACGTTCTGCTTTTTGTGCCCATCACTCTCTTTTTCTTGACTCCAGATTAGCAGAGTGCTTTCCCATGTCTGGTGTGTTAAGGCACAAGCCAAGGTCCTATGTGTGTTTCTGGTTTGGTGTTTGCAGCCCCTGCCATCCAAGTATCAGCCAGTAGTTGCACCCTGCACCCAGAAGAGAATTTCACCTTTGAAAGAGAAAAGACAAGGCTGCTGTGAGCTACCAGAGAGCTACCGTAGTGGAGGTAAGCAAAGAAGTGTCTGCCAGTGTGCAAGGGGAGTATGCCAGCTCCTGGAGTTTTTGTGAACATGTTTCCATTTTTTTTCTTTCTTCTAGCTTAAATATTTAATTATTTACAAAGGGGGGAGCATGTAAGCAATACAGAAATTGTGTGCCAAGGAGAGCACTTGCATTTACAAGACAGCCTGCAAATTGGTGAGATGGCACCTCAGAGGAAGAGGGATACAGATTTCCAGTCAAATCAGTCTCTAAGCTGCATGGAGCTGGGAGTGAAGCTTGGCAGAGGTTTAGGCAGATCTGTGTGCAGTATGGCTGATTTTCCATCTATTTCTTCAACTTAACAGTGTTGTTCTGTTTCCTAAGCATTGTTTAGCAGTCTAGGGGTTTGTTGTGCTGGGCTGAGCAGGCTTGGGCTGTTCATTGAGCCCCAGCACGGGCAGGACCTTGGTCTGCAGAACTGTCCCATGATTGCTGTTCTCGGGCTTCAAAGAGGCTCCCGCCACCAGAGCAGGGATCGGAGACGGGACTGGGGTGAGCTCTGGGGAGCTACATTGGGCTTGAAGGAAGGCAAGTGGGATCTGGAATCTGAGGTCAAGGCCAGGAGTCAGAGAAACACTTGCACTGGTGTAGAAAGATGTTAAGCAAAGCAGCAGTATATCAGAATGAGACTAGAGTTGCAGCCAGAATCTTGGGCAAACCTTAAGCAAGAGTTGGTCCAACTAGAGCAGAGGCATGGCAAGGCTGTGGTCAACTTTAGGTACCACAAGGGGTGTGTCGTCCTCCTCAGGGGCCTCACTGTAACCCTTGCAATGGACTCAAAGCTCCAAGGCTGCGAAGCACCCACCAAACAATTTGCAGTCTCATCTGTATTGTGTGTTAATGTACTTTTAATCCAGGGAGTTTTTACAATCTAATGAGAACAACACTGTTCTCTGATGGTCTTTTGCACTAATTTAGTGCAATTAAAATTTTGCTTCTGTTTTATGGTATGGGAAATAGAAGAAAGTGTCAATAAACCTCAGAAACTCATAGGAAAATCTGTTATAGGTATAGGTGCTTGTGATTTAATAGTACATATTTATTTCCAGTTAAAATGTGGAAACTATTTTAAGGGTTCTGTGTTATAAAATATAGCTTACATAATTTAAAACCAACTTTCAAGGCTAAGATGAAGCTTTTTTGCACTAGTGCTCTGTAATCATTAGATTTAATTGCAGATTTAGCCAGTGAAGTAATCTTCAGGTTTTATTGTTTAATCTCACCTTCCTGTGTAAGGTCTGCTTTAAACCATTTGAAATTACTGGATGTGGAGCTTACTAAACAACAAAATTCAGTGAACTGTCATTGGCCTCTGTGCGATTAATAGAAATTAATGCTGGTATACATACTGGCATATGACATCATTGTACCTAAGAGGAACCTAAGAGTACTCATCAACTCAACATGTGGGATTAATTGGCCTTGCTTATTACCAGGGAGAAACACACAAAAAGTTCAAATTCCCCTAGCAAAATTATGCACTATCACTTAGTAATATCTCTTCAGTGGGAACTACTAACTGAATTGAGTGAGAACAATAGTTTTGGGGTTTTTTTGTCAGACTGATCCACTTAGTCTGTGTAATTGCAGGTTAAAACAAAGGTATGTACCCTGACAGCCCACTTGCTCCCTGTGGACCACTTTAGTTGCATATTCACAGTCATGTGCTATAATAACATTTTTTTCAGTGTCATTGTTTATTTTACATTAATTCAAGGCATTTCTGACACTGTGTTTTTTACTGTGATTTTGATTTTGCAGAAAGTATTTGGAAATATTTGATGCCCTTTTAGGGCCTACAAAACTACCCTCAGTACAACTATCTGTACAGACAGGGAATACTTGATTGAGACCTCTATGTACTTTGAATCATCTTGTGTGAGTGTTTGTGTAAGCAGTGTTTGTGTGAGCAGTTCTGCAACGCCATTTCCAAATTACAAAGGATATTAAATTAATGATGAATGAAGAATGTCTGAGATGTTGAACAGCTGCATAGAAAAATCTTCCATAACAAATAAAAAGGGGCAAAGGAAAGGTGTGGTATTACGTGCACTGCTTCCACAAAATGCAGGTGTGATCTCTAAATAAACAAATAATAGTAATGTGAGATGTGTGGGCTGTTTAAGTCTGTTTCTGAGCAAGGAGGGAAAAATCCCCCCACATTATTAAAAGAAATATTGATAAGGAATTGTTTTGCAAACACCTAGAGATTTTGCAGAAGTTCTTTGGTATCAAGATGGGAGGTGTGTCTGAGGGATCTGAAAGTGCACTACTTCTCCCATTAGACAGTGAGAATCCATGAAACCCAACTGGTTTCTGGTAGTATTGGCTAAGAAACCATATAACAGACGTAAACTTTAGAAATCTGGCAAAGCCCAAGGCTTTCTAGAAGGTTAGAGATCAGCAAAAGCTATACAGGATTTTCAGATTTCCTGCTCTAGCCAGGAACGCCAAGAGAGGAACAGCTGCTTTCTGTACAAGCATGCAGATCTTGAAAGCCTTGAGACCATCGTGAAGTCTGGGATGTTGTAAGCGGGAGTGCCGCAAAAACAGAAGGAGAGAAGCTAGAGCAATATAAGAATAACTGCTTATCCACCAGTTTGTTGCTTATACAAAGATTAATGGAGAAATGGGGATAATTTGTTCCTCTTCAAGCAGAAAAATGACCCGTTTTTCAGTTCTGGGACAGTATGCTTGCAATCCATTGTATATTTTTTATTTATTGTACATAAGATTTGTAATAAGGAAAAATATAGAGGGATCCAATCATTTTCCAAGAAGTTATTGAAGGAACTGAATTACCTTTCAAAAAGCAAGACCTTGTTTTATACTGTAAACCCCAGAATTTTACCTTTCCTGGGGGTGTTTTCCACAGCAGATGGAACAGATTTTTGACTAATTTCGCTGGTGTCCTAGTTCCAGCCAGGACAGGGTTAATTTTTGCAGTAGCGAGGAGGGGGCTTGGCCAGGACCTGGGAGTTATTCTATATCACCTGACTTTTTGCATGGGAGTCTCTCTCTCTCTCTCTCCCTCCCTCCCTCCCTCCCTCCCTCTCTCTCTATCTCTTTCTCTCCTACATTTTTGTTATTAATATTGTTGCTGTTACTGTTTTCCTTACCTCATTACTGTTACCAGTAAATTGTTCTTATCTCAACCCATGATCTTTGCCTTTTGTGCATCCAATTCTCCTCCCCAGTCTCCAGAGAGGAGAATTGGAGGGGGAGGGGGAAGTGAGCAAGTGGTTTAAGTGGGAGCACTAAATTATTAAACCATGACAAATGTAAACACAACTAGTCATGAAAAAAAGGCTTTGCTGAGCTTCTGAAGCTAGAAAAAGTAATTCCTATTTTTCCGTAGTTTAGTGTAGTTTTGTCACAGAAGGAAGACTATTTTTTCCTTTGAGAGGAAATGTCCTTTCAGAACCATAGAATTTAATTTAAAAATAAAACAACAGTCAATTATGCAAAGCACAGAAATGCCATACCTTTCTGAGTACCCCTTTTTTCAAGGTTAATTGATGACAGCAAAATTACAAAACAAACAGGTCTGGGAAAACAACACATGTAATACAGACTCTTCAGACAAAAGAGACTGCAATGGTCATCTCATGTGGCCTTCTACTGTTTTATTTGGAGTTATTTGTAGAATATTTTATGAGAATGTCCACTGAATCCTCATCTCAACATCATTTGCTAGGGTTAAGAGATGATCACACATCTTTTGTAAACAAATTTAAACATTAGAAACAAATGGTGGAAGTAACCACCTATAGGTCGGCAGGGACACTAGTGGAGACATTTGTTAAATAACATGCATCTGTTCTTTTATGCTTTTACTAATTATCTAGAGCAGAGAATAAAGAATATATTAATTGAAGTCCCAGATATATTAAATTGAGGGAAATTACTAATACAAAGAAGACATGAAAAAAATAAGATGGAACTCACACAGATGAAAAATCCAGGGAGAAAGTGAGAAAATGAGATACCATTTATGGAATCAAACCCAATCAAAATGAAAAGCTATTCTGATTCACAAGGGGATAGAACAATTTAAGACATGCACAATCAAACCTTCAAAGAAACTACATAGAAAGAATCTTAGGGGGCTGTATTTGCAATGCAGGATAGCAAGGTAAAATAGCCAGAGAAACATATAATGAGGCTGAAATATATTGATAAAATCTTTTCACAGGCACATCTGGAATAGCCTGTTCACTTCTTAATGAGATGAAGAAGATCTGATGAAAGAGAGAGAATTCAGATCAGCAGAGCAAATGGATTCATCAAGGTCTAAAGTTTGATTTATGAGGAAGAATGAAAAGGCTTCAAAACAGATTATTAGTTAGATTAAGAGTCAAGTACAGCCTAGGAACAAAGAAGCAGTCTTGAAATGCATAAAATGTATAAATAATGTTGATAAAGGGACTTCACCAGCTAATTCAAAGCAAACATAAATAAATAGATGACACCAGGAAAAGAGGAGGTCAGGCTATATGTCAACAGTCCCTTTCCTAACAGCACACCATTAGCTTGCACAGTGATCTTGCAGGAGACATAATGAAAGAAACTCCACTTGGCCCATTGAAAACCTGAGAAAAACTGTGCAAAAGAGGACAGCCACCACTGGACAGAGTTAGCTGCCCATCTGGAAGTGACTGATGTCTTCCTGCCCTTCCTCAGTCCTTCAGTTCTCACCAGAGGAGCATCACAAGGCAGTACCCAGTCAATTGTATGCATAGACCCTGGTTGGTGGCATTCCTATGCCCCTGCCTGGCCCATGGCTAGGGAACTGCTTCTCATCCCTGTGAGACTCTTTCTGGCATGAATTAGTTTCCATCCAACCAGAAGTCAGTCTTTGCCTTCCTCAGTTCAAGAATTTTCTAGACAGTCAATGAGTCTGTGCTGGAAGAATGGTGCTGCTTGTTTCACAAATCCAGCTGGGCCAAGCCAGGCTGTGTAACAGATGCCCCATGGGAGTTCTCTAGCCTGGCAAGTACAAGAGCATCGATTGGGAAAGGGTGTCAGTTGGGAGTGAGAAGCCCTAACAGGGCAGCTACAGAGCTGACCCTCTCCTTGGGAAGGAGTGCAGTTTTGTGTCCTGTTTCACAGAGCAGAGGAGAACAGCAGGTAAGATTTGAATGGCAAATCTGGGGAGCAAGGAGTAACACTTGGCAACCTGGCAGTGCAGAAACTGGAAAATGCGTGTTAAATATATTGGCATTAATGTCCTGCTGAGACTTTAAGCCATATGGCATCAAAAAACAAGTTGCTGGGAGGTCATGTCTGCTCTGTCCACCTCTCTAATCTAGGAGGATATTTCCCTAAAACTCAGTTTCCTCGCCAGGTCTATGTTTCCACACCAGCCCTGTGATAAAGGAGCGTTTATTAGCACAGACAACCCTATTTCATGTACAACATGCCCCAGCACACAAACTATTTCCCCAAATCAACATTTCTGTAGCTGCTGGTAAGGATATAATGTTATTAATTAAACTTTTTATTAGCGTGCTCTGGTCTAACATTTCATTGTCTAACAGTACCCACTGTGTTAATGGTCACAGAGTGTAATGTTGAATGTGCACGGTGGGAAATAATGCACATAACATAGGCAGGAGGGCAATTGATTGGACAATTTAATCTCCTTGTTTATTCCCCTGCTGCCATTGGGAAGTCAATATCACTGAGTGAGTGTGCCAAGGCGTCATCTTGCAAGAAAGACTGTCTTTGGTGGGGTTTAAAGAACTGGTGAAAAGTAAAGAGAATATTAAAAGTAAAGCAACACTTACATAAAACTCTTTCAGACCCAAACTAGACATACTACATTTGCAAGTAGATACTGTCCTGGGTTGTGGGGATGTAGCAAAGCAATGTATTCTACCCCATCTGTATTAGCCCTGATGAGCTGTTAATGACAGGTCCCTTGCAGCAACTGCCCGGTGCATGTTTGGCTCCTCGGACTGCAAGCTGGGTGCTATATAAGATAAGGGGAATCCTTTGGTGAGGTAGGGTCCATTTGGCTTCACAAAAGACACAGCTGGGAGAGCTTCCCCNCAAAAGACACAGCTGGGAGAGCTTCCCCCTGAAAGCACCAACAGTCACCACACCCATCCTGAGGAGGCCATCTCTGTTACTGGGCCATCATGGACAATGGGCAGCTGTAATGACCCAACCACCCAGAACCTCCCAAACTATCTTATCTCATCATTCCATTGTGAAATGCTCCGCCCTGGGGGAGGTACATGGACATTCCTGCGGGAATATAATGAAGCCTGCCTGGACCTTGGAACACACTCTCTCTTCATCATCGTCTCAGCAGATCCAAGAGAGCTGCAGGACCTCTGAAGGACCACTGCTCTCAGTCTGGACTGCATCCACCATTTACCACCAGACTGCAACCACCGCTCAACTGGACTGCAGCCTCCCTGCCTCCTCTGCCTCACCAGCGCCCCTACCCAGGTGTGACCATAACGCCAACACAGGGGAAACCGGGTGACAGGCAGGGAGTCTGTTACTGGTGTTTGTTATTGTATTGTTGTTGCTTGTTCTGTTGGGTTATATCTATCTATCTATCTATATACATTTTAGTAAAGAACTGTTATTCGTTTTCCCACATTTGTGCTCAGAAAGCCTCGTAATTTCCAAAGTTACAGTAATTCGGGGGAAGGGGTAATTTCTTCCCTTCCAGGAAGGTTCCCACCTTCCTTGGCAGATATCTGTCTTTCAAACTAAGACAGATACTGATTTCTGGTAGCACATTCCTACACTAGCCTGAGTGCCTTCTAGCTTCATTTACTGGATGAATTAAAACACAGTGACCTTTCAATTGTTTTCTCTAGATAAGTCTGAATCAGAATCCCAAGCCCAAACACCCTCAAACATTGGGGACATTTGGATCTGATAGACAGATTAGCTAGGTAGTTGTGGATAAGTTTACATATTTGTGGAGGACGGAAAAGAAATCTTCCAGTGTGTTACAGCCTGCACAATTGTAACATCTGCATGGAAGGATGTGCACGTGAGGAGGAGAGCATGACAAATTGAGGCAGAGGAGAAGGAAGAAGCGAATATGGGCAAGGGATAAAGTGTTTCAGGCATTGGAAGTTTTTGTGGGGCACTGTCTGTGCCCAACAGCATCACTTCTGCCAGTCCCATTTTCACTTCTTAGCTTTGTGCTACCAGGAAGAACCTGGAAAGCTGGAAGCAAAACCCAAAAGGCAAATGATTAAAATGTGTCTCCTACCAAAGTCTGACAGCTAAGAGCCACAGAAAGTTGAAGTGTTCGTGATATTCTTGGCATTTGAGGAGTACAAGCAGCAAAGTTGACAAAATCTGGCAAAGCTGACCCCTAAGAACTATTGTTCAGACATTGGGAGGAAAGCTCCCTGGGCATCAGTTTGGTGGATGTTACTCCAGCAAAACATTACTCTAAGGAAATGGCTAATGCTGTTAGTATGGATACTTTCCACTAACTCAACTAAATCATCAAGACATTTATTACAAGACAATACTAAGCAGGAGAAGAAGTGGGTAAAATCTGTTATTTACCTTGTAGCAACTATATTTTTATGAACATTTCTACAATGATCATGGCCTTTATGTGCTCAAGGACATGAACTATACCTGCAAATGCACATATGCAGTTTTGTATGGAAAAACACCAGAGCAGGTGTTTTTCACCTTGGGGCACTTGCAGGCAGAGTGCATGCACCCCAAGGCTGATGCCTGCAGCAGGAGATGCTGACAGGTGAGGAGCAGCTGATTTTCCAAGGGAATGACCTGCATCACTGGACAATGGGGGTTGACTTGTGTCCATTCCTTCTGTCTCTGATTTGTTTGGAAATAGGATACCAGGTTACTGCAGGCACAGAATTTGGTGGCTTTCAGAGGACTGGATTGTAGAGCTTTATGTTGGGCAACATCACCCCTTTTCACCAAAACAATAGGAAGGACAAGGGCCAGTAGCCCTCAGTATCAACACTGCTTTTTGTTCTGTTGTTTCTGGGCAGTGGAGTAGTAAGCAGTAACACGATTGTATCCCTTTTCTTTTTCTAATTTGAGAGGGAATGATGAGATGTGGTCACAGCAGCATGCTGCCACACATGAATATGAGAGCCAGATACTTTCCAAAGGCATGGCAAGGATATTCCAGCTCTCCTGAAATTAGTGGGATGGCAATCTTGGGCTTGGTGGGAATGCAGATGTCCCATCCACTGTGGGCAAATTGTGACAGGTAGTACAAGTCTCATGCTAGGATCCCATCCTGGTCCTGGATAGATCTGTCTTTGAGGTAACCACTGCCCAAATGTTCCAGACAATCCCCTTCCCACAGCAGGAAGGGCACAAGCTGAGCACCTCTGCCAACCTCCACGGTCAGCTGAGAGGAGCTGAAATGGTGTGGGGAGATCAGAGCTACTCAGGAGGATGGGCTGCAGACACACTGCTCAGTCAAGATTTTAATAATTATTTTAATTTATAATTAACCCCCCAAATCCTTTCATTCTTTAAGAACCAGTGAAGATGCATGATGAAAACCAAGAGAAGGTGTTACATAGAAAAAGAAAGCTCTGGGAGTGAACCATGAAGCGTATTTTGGGGATCCCTGGTGAATGCCTGCTGCTTCAGAGGTCTGACAAGGCACCCATGGGCCCCACCACAGCATCCTCAGGGCACTCCCCACTCCACACCTGCATCTGTGAGACATAGAGAATCAAACCCCAGTTAGAAACCATGGCAGAATGCAAGATTTCCTGCTCTGGCTACTGTAGCAGCACAGTTAAATGCCTACAAAGGCCCCCGTGAAGTTAGAAGCAAGTGTGCTGCAGATCATCCCTGAAGCAGTCTCCATGTGGGGACAGCTGGGCATGCTGGTCCCCATCATCCACATCCTGTGTCACAACAGTGACATGCCATGTGCCAGAGAACAAAACCCTTCCTGCAGCATGAAGCAGCTCCTGCAGTGATGGTGAAGAAGTGAGCTGGTTCATGATTCCTCTACACCCAAAGCCAGAAGGAAGGCGCATGAAGCCCAGCAGGCACTGCTCCCAGGGAGGGGTGCATGGAGCATGGGTGAATGTACCCACTTAGCAAGGAGGGGCTCCCACTCATAAAGGCTTTGCCTTTAGAAGACTTGAGTCCATGCCTGGGCTTACAGACATTACCACATTGTGATTCTTAGTGAAAAAAAGTGGCTAGAGAAAACAGAATAAAATTCAAATCAATTATGCTGTTCAAGGTCAGTCTCTAAATTAATTCAATTATGCTCCAGTGATCTTTGCTTAATGCCCAGAAGCTAAGAAATGATGGTTAGAGCAGTCATTGGGGAAATCATATGATAATGACAGTAACCAACAATGGAAGATGCTATTCTGAAAGTAAAGTGTTGGAGGGGGGAAAGGGGAGAGGAAACACTCTATTATTCATCCTTCACTCAAAGTATATTGCTTAGGTATTACAGGATGTCTTAGTTTGAAAGACAGA